>CM038678.1:336461257-336759558 GCA_021605205.1 Aegilops longissima
ATTTTGCATGTCATGATCATTCCTATATATACGGGCATGCACTTGTGACCCATGCTTTGCATTATACATGACCCATCCTTATATTTCTTCTATGTATGTTTGCAAGCTTGGTGGAGATATTTATTATTGCCATGTTCCATGTTTGTTACTACCTCCGTCCGGGTTTATTGGGCCCGAAAGCCACGAAGCCCCGTTCGTAATTACTAGGCCGCTTATGTTAGTCTCGCTCGTTCGCATTGTTCCATGCCTTGGGCAGTTAATTCCAACTAACATGCAGCGGCCGTTCCTACTTTCGAGCCAAATCAAGCAGCCACGGTCAAAAGGCAGTCAATGCATGGGTAACCTTTTGCCATGCAGCGGTGAGGTACGCGCTGCTGTTAATGGTGGGAGGTTACCAAGCGGGGAATTAATGGGAAGCGAAGCGCTCTGGTTGGTTGGACCAAGAGCGAGTTTTGAGGAATCTCGGGTACGACGCGTCTTGGTATTGATGATTTGGCTTCAGGGTCTTTTAAACCCGGACGGAGGTAGTACATGCCTATGATGATACTTGTGTTGGGCGAGCCATAATTATGCATTGTTCGTTCCAAAGAACTTCTCCCCGAAACATTGATAGTTTCCCATGATGATTGGTGTGTTGATGGTTGTCCATCGCAAAGTCAAAATGGCCGGATCAAGAGTGATAGGTAATGGCAATGATGCGGACAGCCTCAACCGGTTGGTTCCTTTGTAGTGTATGTCAACTCTACATTGGTGGCCATGTGGGCCAAGGTTGCCCTATCTTTGGCCATGTTGCAATCTCGGTTTTCAGACAGTTTTCCTCAAATTAACTGTGTAGTCCTCGAAAGTTCTGTTCTCCCGAGCTCAAATGCACCCTGATCAACAGTAAAATCCAAAAAATAGTAAAAAAAACAAAAAATCTGAAAAAAAAATTGTGGTAAACTTTGACAAATGTTCTACATGCTTACCAAATTTCAGCATGAAATGAAATTCGTGAAGTCGACAACAACAAAGCCTTTAGTCCCAAACAAGTTGGGGTAGGCTAGAGATGAAACCCATAAGATCTCGCGACCAACTCATGGTTCTGACACATGGATAGCAAGCTTCCACGCACCCCTGTCCATGGCTAGTTCTTTGGTGATATTCTGATCCTTCATATCTCTCTTTACGGGCTCCTCCCATGTCAAGTTGGATCTACCCCGACCTCTCTTGAATTATCAGCACGCGTTAGCCGTCCGCTATGCACTGGAGCTTCTGTGCGCCGAATATGCCCAAACCATCTCAAACGATGTTGGACAAGCTTCTCTTCAATCGGTGCTACCCCAACTCTATCTCTGATATCATCATTCCGAACTCGGTCCTTCCTCGTGTGGCCACACATCCATCTCAACATGCGCATCTCCGCCACACCTAATTGTTGAACATGTCGCCTTTTAGTCGGCCAACACTCGGCACCATACAACATTGTGGGTCGAACCACCGTCCTATAGAACTTGCCTTTTAGCTTTTGTGGCACTCTCTTGTCACCACTCTCTTGTCACAGAGAATACCAGAAGCTTGGCACCACTTCATCCATCCGGCTTTGATTCGATGGTTCACATCTTCAATACCCCCATCCTTCTGCAGCATTGACCCCAAATATCGAAAGGTGTCCTGAGGCACCACTTGCCATCAAGGCTAACCTCCTCCTCATGCCTAGTAGTACTGAAACCGCACCTCATGTACTCGGTTTTAGTTCTACTAAGCCTAAACCTTTCGATTCCAATGTTTGTCTAACTTCCTATTGACCTCCGTCCGACTATTGTCGACTAGCACCACATCATCCGCAAAGAGCATACATCATGGGATATCTCCTTGTATATCCCTTGTGACATCATCCATCACCGAAGCAAAAAAGATAAGGGCTCAAAGCTGACCCCTGGTGCAGTCCTATTTTAATCGGGAAGTTGCAGTCCTATTTTAATCGGGAAGTTATCAGTGTCGCCGTCACTTGTTCGAACACTTGTCACAACATTATCTATAAAAAACAAAATCAGCACTCCAAAATTTTCTCAAATCTAGCATTTATTGGGGCATCAATTTTGTTTTTCTTTTGCCACGACTTCCACCAATGTCATTTCGTGCTGAAATTTTGCAAGCATACAAAACATTTGTCGAAGTTTACCAAAAAAACTCATAATTTTTTGAAATTTTTACTATTTTTTTCAATTTTACTGTTAATCAGGGAGCATTTGAGCTCAGGAGCAGATACTCCACGTTCGATAGTTCTCTTCTACTTAGTTAGCAAATTGAGGCCTTAACTACAATTAGAAAGTGTTTGTGCCCATCTACATGCATGGGGGTTCTAATAGCTACGCCTTGTCGAGATATTGTACTAAGATAAATAATATTGTCAACTTAATGCTTACACTAAAATACTTACATCTATGACTAAGTTGCATGTAATTCAACTCATCTTTACTTCTATATGCATGTGCCTAACTAATAGGATCTCCACATATATGGCATGCTCGATAAGAACATTTATAAGTATGAAATTCACATGGCATGATGGATTGTAACTTTTTAACTATGAAAATTCAAACACCCAACGCACTAGACAGGCTTCTATCCAATCCAGCCCACAGAACAAACAACAAACTTTGCAAAACACGTGTCGATTCTAACATACGGCAGGTTGTACAAGACAAACACGTTGCGCCATACACATTTGTTGTCGCACAATTCATTAAAAGAACAAAAATTGTAAACCAAATGGTATACTTATATGCATGTTGGATATTTCTAATTGCAAATGTATGTGCACACGAGAATAAAATTGGCAGTTATCCATCTCAAAATATTTAGAATGTAAGTCGATGCTAAATTGCAAACCTTATAGAGGTGGACTATCTTCTGCCTGTATTCTTTGTGCCTATGAACCTACACCAGAAATAATACATCATATGAGTAAGCTCACTTAAGTAACAGGACACAACAAGAAGCAAGGTTAAAATGCTGGAAGCAAGCCAAAGCTAAATTCAACTACAATGGGAGCGTCTAGATCCTTGGCAAGAGTACTTATAGCCTTGCCGGGCAAGGTTAAGTGTTTGGGACTATTTAAATATCTTAGCTTTTGTGGGCCAGCTGACTTAGGTGGGGTAGGAAAACCTTGCTTGCTCAGGAGAGCCAAATCGGCTCGCTTCCAACGGCGAACTTCTCGCGGAAAAGTCTATGACCCATTCCTGACAATGTTTTTCACGATAAGGCTGGTAAAGGAAAAGAACCAAATGACTTGACCAAGCAAGGTTATCAAAGTGAAAGCTGCTAGATGAGCTAGCCGAGCTATTGCCCAACTAAGCAATGGAACCAAACACTCCCTACACTGTTTTGCTTTGACATTTTCATAATCCAGTTGTGAATATACACTGATGAAGGTTTAAACATGCAACAAAGGAATCAACACCAATTACAAAGAACAAAGCTCACTTCCAGTGTAACAATCAGACTTTGTAATGAAAACTGAGCTCAAGTATGAAGGATGCAATATTGTTGTTCTAATCTAGTATCTCTAAGCAACAACTCCGTCTAAATTGCCTAAATATGTACTAACAAATCCTACTGCTGCTAAGTAATAAATATAGCCCCACATTTCTACAGCTTAGTTGATTAAATATTGGACCTGACAAACAAAACCGTCGCTGTATGGCTAGCTGTGTTGCCACTTGCCAGTCCATACCGATATTGCAGGTACAAGTAATATCACAAGTTAAAAGGACATTATTTTTACCTGCAACTTCTACTCCTACTACCCAAGTGTTCAGAATGACGTTTCATTAAGTCCGGGGAAGGGTCCGACTACTTTGGGTCTATAGTACGCAGCCTTTCCCTTCATTTCTGCAAGAGGTTGTTTCCAGGACTTGAACCCGTGACCTCATGGTCACAAGGTAACAGCTTTACCGCTGCACCAAGGCTCCCCTTCTCGGAATTACGTTTCATTCCCAAAAAAAAAAATTATTCCCAACTACCCAACCTAATCAAATCGTTAAATCTAAGAAAACCTAGATTTAGAAAAAAAAACTGATGTTACAACTTACAAGTGAAGGAAAATAGTAGTATGTCTGTGATAACTAAAATTAAAAATTGTAGTAAAAACTTGAATTACTTCTCTTTTGTACTTGTGCTTATTGCTATGCTAGATAAGTATATATCACGCGCATCATAATATACATTGTTTAGGAATAATATATACTCCCTCTGCCCCAAAATTAGTGTCTCAAGTTTAGTACAACTTTGTACTGAAGTTACCTTCACTTATTTTGAAACGGAGGGAGTATATATATATAAGGAAAATACATACTACTACCAGGTGTAGTTACCTTCACTTCCGCCACCATCCGATTGCACCAAGATCGGAGCTTACCTTAACGGGACATGGGTGGAGAAAAGGTCGATTTATTTGCACCCTCTTTGGTGGTTTGTTGAGCTTCCGATTTTCTTGGCTCAACCAACCGGTTAGGTTGTCTCTTATCTTATACGTAGTATTTAAAGAAGATTCGATCTAGATGACGCATGCAATCCAAACAACTCCTCCCTTCCAACCAGATCAAAACGACATCAACAGAAAAAAGGTATGCACCATGGTCTTCCATTTAGAGGCATCTATATGACATGTAGATTGATTTTCTATATCGCTCTTGTTGAATCAGGCTGTACCTGTGCAGTGGCGAAGCTACAGTCACTTCTCTGGGCGGGCCAATACGGGCCAGGTTAAGAAATACCATTGAAAATTTGCTTTCTGGGCCCAGATGACAATACATATACTCCCATTGTGTTTGGAGAATTGAAGTATGGAGTATATACCAAGATATGTTCTGGAGAATATGGAGTATGTAGACATGATTGGGTAATTGAGTTAAAGTATGGAGGATATTAGGATTCTGCAGAGAGCTTAGATAATATAGTACAACCTTAGTATTCGGAAGTGTGGAGTATATATACTGGAACTTTTAGAGAGTATAAGCTTGTCACGCTAGCATGCCCTATATATGATACCCGGCAGGTTGTTTAGATTTTTTTTTCTGAAAGAATAAATAAGATATCCGGTCAGTTGCATGTGTGCTAACTCTATTGGATTTTCCACCTATCCTCTAACCCGTTTGGGTGGAAGAATATGGGTCACATGGCAAGCAAATAGGTAGGGGGTAACTACACCGTAGCTAAAATGTCCTGGACAAAACAATGTAGCTAATTATGTGTGTGGGACAAAACAATGTTAGCATGTCAAACTAACCCCAATAAATCCTAATGATGTTGCTCTTAAAAAGAGCTTACCGGTATATAATCTTAAATCTACCAAAGCTTGTTCATATCATGAACATAATTTCTCATAAGGTTTGATCAATCAGTTATAAAACCACATCACCACACAGATAGATTACTCAGCTTAAAAAGCTTGAATGTGGTAGATGCATTCGGGAGAAAAATATTATGTCTTCACATGCATGTAGTTGACTCATTGAAGAGAATCAATCGACTGGGTAAAAACTGAACAGTAGTCATACTAGATCCACGTATGAACGTGACTTATTTATGACAGATGGAACAATAAATGAAGTATAAAGCACTCGATTACACAACTCAAACAAAAATTACCACAAGTTATTCATGGATGCATGTAAATTATATGTGCACAAGAATTAATGGCTTATGAGAATGGCGTTTGCAATAACTCATTAAACAAATTCAGTTGCCACTGGTAGATGAGAGACTATTACTCAGATAAGAGACAGCCTTATCACATTCAGTTGCCACTGGTAGATGACAGACTATCGCTCCCTTAAAATCAAGCAAAACCAATAGCTAAACAAACATTTTGCAAAATTTAATTTAACACGCAAAAGGAAACAAAGGATTGTCTGGACCACATATAACCTTTCTACAAAACAAGTCATGTAATTTTCTAGCCACTAGACTGCTTCCATGTTAGTACCCACTCATAGGGCTGCCAAATGGATACAAAATACCTGTAATATTCAACTACCCTTTTGAGAGAATACAAATATGGTTGTTATTTTCCCATCCGATTAACGATTTTTTCCAGATTTATAGTTGTGTTTGAAATTGCATAAAATTATGAATGGAAATATAGTACGATGCAAGATCTGAACATTCCTAATCTAAATTGTCTTTTTAAAACTATTCATGTCCATCTTCAAATTTGATAAAGCAATATACATATCTGGATGGTATCTTTTAGCTCAATGTTATGTCATATTCCTTTAGGTGATAGAAATAATTGTACTAACAAGGTGAGCTATAAGGAACGTGTTGCATGTCATCACCTAAGTCATAGGGGTATCTAAATAGTACTCCCTCTGTAAACGTGCATAAAACATTTTAGATCACTACTTTGGTGATCTAAAACATCTTATATTTATTCACAGAGGAATAGAATGCAACCAAATTGAATAGATATGTATTATTGTACTTGCTATAACATCCTATTCAAATTCATGAGTGCCCCTTGACAAATATGCATCCAATTCATCAGTTGACACTCCTACCAACCGCAAATCTTTTTTCCTCGCCAAGTCCCACCTGCCCCATCACCCAAAGATGCCATTGGCGGGACTGCTATCTTCCATCGCATCTGCTTGCTTTCTGCTCTGCAAGTTGCAGCAGTTAGGGCACCTCGAACGCTATCCCCCAAAACGGACACACTATCCGTCTGCAGACTGCGTCCGGATGCTTCCACGGACACGATACGGGAGCCTGCCATCCAACCCTATACCTCAAATGTCTGACACTTAACTTAAAAAATCACCAAGTCCCACCTGCCCCATCACCCAAAGATGCCATTGGCGGGACTGCTATCTTCCATCGCATCTGCTTGCTTTCTGCTCTGCAAGTTGCAGCAGTTAGGGCACCTCGAACGCTATCCCCCAAAACGGACACACTATCCGTCTGCAGACTGCGTCCGGATGCTTCCACGGACACGATACGGGAGCCTGCCATCCAACCCTATACCTCAAATGTCTAACACTTAACTAATCACCTTGAGTGGAGTAATGGTCATTTTCTAATGCGTATCAGTAGATTACATGCTAACTAATCACCTTCTTTAGCAATGCTTCCGCCAAATGTCCGGACTCCCGCAAAGCCCCTGGTTTGCTTCCGGTTTGCGGACGGACAAATACGGATCCGCGTTGGATGGCAAAGTGCGTCCGGGCAGCTCAGTCCGGATGTATGCAGGCGTTTCGAGGATCCATTGGAGATACCCTTAGTTCGCCCACCGCCTCCAGCGACCAGTGGTGCCAATATTACCCCGGACTTCCTCTCATGGCCAACTCTCCTCCACAAGGCCCCACTGCCGAATGATACTGTCGACCGCTGCTAAACAGTATGTCCATATGTCCCATATACACATAAATCAGTAGCTAAAGAGGGATCGAGAGCTCGACCTTGTTTCGCTCGCCATGGGGCCAATAGCGCGCGAGTATGTCCCGCATGAAGTGTAGCTTGACATCACGGTCGGCCTCAAGGAGGCTAGGCGGGAGGTGCCGCTCCAGGGCGCTGTACACGGCTGGCGCGTACTCGCCGCGCACGTCGGTGTAGTCCTGCGGCTTGTGCTCCGTGTTCGGATTGAGGCGCAGCCGCCTGTCAGAGTACGCAGTCGACCCCAACGGCCGGCCGGCCATGCGCGACGGCGGCGGAGCCACGCCATTCCCGTTCGCCATACCTCCCTGCTGGCCCTCGTCCCGTCGCTCCGCGGGCCCCTCTAGAGCCATGGCAAACGCGGCGGGATTACAACATCGAGCGTATTAGGGTAGGGTTTGGAAGGGGCGAATTGGGGTGAAAATTAGGGTTTTGCTGAGTCCCTCACTCTCACGCACTCCCAAGTCCCAAGGGCCGGGGAGAAAGAGCAGCAGTTTGGGTAGAGTCCTCTGCCCGGGGAATGTATGATGTGCACCCGGATTTGTGATGCTACCGGTGCATCGGATGCTATAGAATATTTAAAAAAATTGAAAAAAAATTAGCATGTTAACACAACATCAATGTACGATGTTATAAAATTTCGTATAAAAATTTGAAATTTTTTTAAGATACAAAAATGATAAAGTTGACATCAGTATGATACTGGGACAAATCTAAAGCCCAACTTATATTATATACTATTCATGATTGAAATTTGTCATTTTTGTTTTTTGAATTATGTTTCGAATTTTGACTCAAAATTTTATGAGAACCTACATTAATGTTTTGTGAGTGTGCTAAATCTTTTTCTTTTTTTCAGAATTTTTTGAAATTTTAAAAACACAATGTGAGTTCGGTGCACCGGTAGTACCACAAGCTCCGATGCACCAGATATTTCTCCCCTCTGCCCGGCTCAATGTCTGGGAAAAAGTACAGCTTGTCTTGTGCCCGAGAGATAGAAAACTGATTTTGGCTTTTCACGTGATGAAATGAAACAGGGTTTTTTATTCAAACCTTAATTGTATAATTACTCATCTACTCCCTCCGATTCATAAGTATAAGTCATTTTAGAAATTTTAATATAGACTATATAAGGAGTATAATCTATAATCTATAATACCTAAATAGTTCGTCCCCACTGTTTTATTTTTATTGACATGCAACCTATGCACATTAGCAAGTCAGCCACATCATCTTTCTACAACCGGCTTATAGGTGGGACCAACCAAAATTCACTGTAGAGAACAACCACCTCAGTGATCGGTTACCAACAAAGGGACCAACCACAACGAGACAAGCATACAGGACGGATGTCTCCCTCCCTCGATTCAACTGAACTCATCAAATTCCCTTTTCCCCTCTGTATAGCCAGGCTCGACGGTTGGGATCCCATCTCACGCCACTCCGGCAGCCTCCCCGCTCCAGTAGCCTCCTCGTTGACAACCCCCCAAGCATGCCAATCCACCACATACACAGCAAAAAGACAAAGGCCGATGGCGAGGCTCGTAGTTGCTGACGTCCTGCTTCAGCACGTCGCCACAAATCCAGGCCATGGATCTTCCACTATTGTCCTCTCTCTTCATCTGCTTGGTACCGCTCACGTAAAGAAATTCTGATGATTCGATGGATTTCCTTCTGCCAGAAGTCATGTGTCGTCCTCCTATGGTTTCCTTCATCTTCCCTCAAACAAGCCATGACAATGTGACGGAACTACCATTGCATTAGCCGCTACAAAGAATAGCAAAAAAATACCTCACTGTCGGTGGCGATGGTGCTAATGGCGTCAGAGCAGAAGAAGATCGCGTTTCTTGCTCACAATACTGCGCCATCGACAGCCAAGCCTTCACGGGCCCTTGCCACCAAAGACCCGGACTGTTGTTGATCCAGGCCCCGTGGCAGCCACCATGAGGGGCTCGGATGGGCCAAGCCCCACATCCCGGCGTCAAATTAGGCTCATGACGATCCACACTTCCACACTTGCCACTGCCAGCATCCTCCTGCAACATTACCTACGCCTGAGGTGGGGGCTCACCTTCCCTTCTATCTCCTTGAATATGAACGAGTTTTTTGATTTAGTAGATTGGTTGGAAGATCGGATTTATGTGTTGCAGTAAGGCTACTTTTAGTAGTACGAAGCTTTATTCTATCTCAAGACAGTCTATCTACCATTCAGGTTAGTTGCCTACGAATAACTACAGCCATGTTCGGTACCAATAACTATGCACAAGTACAATCCTAAATCTCTCCCTCTCTCATGTTAAT
This sequence comes from Aegilops longissima, assembly GCA_021605205.1. NCBI lineage: Eukaryota > Viridiplantae > Streptophyta > Magnoliopsida > Poales > Poaceae > Aegilops > Aegilops longissima. The sequence continues at coordinate 336,470,972 of CM038678.1, forward strand.
TTAGTATGGCTTTTTCTAAAATTATTTTCTAGAATAAGAGCATATGGCATATTCATGTTCTTTTTCAGGTGCGTTGTTCCCTGGCAGTTTATTCTGCTATGATTGTTATGGGGTCGATCTAATACTAGAGTGATTCAATTATGTGATTTATATTGGTTTGTTCTTCCCCTGTTGCACGCTAAAAATGGATTATGGTGAGCAATGCAAGATAATTCCTATTTCAATGCATTAACACCGCAAAAAGCTCTCAAGTTAGCATGAAGTCTCTTTGTTTCTTACTCTGATGCACTTCTAATAGATAACCATATTATATTATCTTGAATTATTATGAGTTCCTTTTTATGTTAGCGATGCATTCTAATTACACAAACATGGAGATACTCTTCAATATGCTTTTTTAAAATTTCAATATCATTCCACCAAAGGTTCAAATAAACCAACATTTGTATTATTTCAATGGTTTCATCATGTCGTGCTTCATAAACCCTCCTTCTATATGATGCTACAAATTCCCGCAACAAAACACGGGGTATCATCTAGTATAAATGATGTTGCAGTACATGTCGTCTGAGTGCTTCGCGAGCGAGAGTACCCTCCGCGTCGCCCATTTCCCGGTGGCGTGTCACGGGGCCTCTCGGGGACTCTTAGCGCCACCCAATCCACCCAGACAGCGCGCATTGCTACTCCCGCAGGAGTTGTTGGATTTCCCAAAGAGGAAGGGTGATGTAGATAGCAGCAAAGTTTTTCCTCGGTTAAAAAACAAGATTTATCGAACTAGTAGGAGCTTCTAGACTACCAAGATAAGCAGCACCTTCACACAAACAAAATATAATACTTGCACCCAACACGATAAGAGGGTTGTCATTCCCCTTGTACTCGCCAGTGACAAGGTTAAAAACAAGTAGATAGATAGTGATAAAGTGATACGATAAATAAACTAAAAGAGCCATTTTAGTAGCAAAAAGTATTTATGAAGAATGGACCCGGGGGCATAGGTTCACTAGAGGTATCTCCCTAGAAAGCAACAAATGGCAGGTGGATAAATTATTGTTGGACAATTAACAGAAAAGTAGTATTTATAACTATGATCATTCATACGGCATAGGGTCAGTTCTTTTGGCAGCTTAAAAATTAAGCCGCCTCCAACCCCAGCCTCTCCTATAAACCACCCTTCTTATTCATTGGGGCTTCTAAACTAGTTATGTGATAACTAATGTATAAGTCTCAACAAATTTAGGGAGCAGCTTATTTTTTAAACTGGGAAGAGGTAGCTTTTTTTAAGCCGCCCAAAAGAACTGGCCCTATAGACATTCATCTGTGATAAGTAGAGCGTTATCCAACTGCATCTACTACTATTACTCCATCCCGAAACTGCTAACCAGCATGCATCTCAAGGTATTAAGTTTACTAGAAACAAAGCAACGCAACAAGTAAGATGACATAATGTAGACAGAAAGAAATCTAGCAAATAAGATTAAACCTTGTCATTTTATCCTTAGTGGCAACAGTACAAATGTGTGTCTTGTCTCTATTCTGTCACTGGGATATAGAACACCGCAAGATTAAACCCGCTACTATGCACCACTTCCTATGAAGAACTACCCACCCATCTTGGCCAGAGAAGACGAAATAGATAGAAAAGTATACATAGCTACTCAATTATACAACAAAGAAACTCTAAAATATTCAATAATATTCAATGAACCATCTGGTCATAAATCCACAATTCACCGGATCCCGACAAACACACCATAGAAATTACATCAGATTGAGCCCAATCACACAAGGGAGTGGGGAACTGGTATTAAAGATCCAAATGGGAGAGAAAGAACCACCTCCCTACTACTATGGACCCGTAGGTCCTAAAGTTGTGTAGGGTGGAACCCTAGTTCATAGTCTTTTCACACTTGTAGGTGGGGAAAGGAGCAAATCAAGAGAAGAACACACGATGAACACTCAATTGACAAAGATCCAATCACACATGTGGTGCATCCACGTACACATAAAGAGATACAAGGGTCCAAATCCAACAAAGCAGGAAAAAGAGGAACTAGTTCATAACAATCATTAGAGGAATTGAGGGCTTGATATCCAAGAGGATCTTGCCTAGGAGGGGTCTTGATTCCACTAGGGGAGCTTCTCATATGGAGGTTTTGATCTCCATGGGAGAGGTAGTGGATGACCAAAACTCAATCTCCAGATGTGACTATGAGCTATCACTTTGCTAACCCTAAAACGGAGGTAGGGGACGAGTATATATAGTGTGGTGAGGGAAGGGATACATGGGCCTCGGCCCGAGTCATGCACGCAGGCAAAGGCCATATGATCTGGGAGTTGTCCCAGATGATCCGTGCAATGTCCGGATGATCCGGGTGGTCACCCGGATGGTCCGACTATGTCGATGATGTTGTGGCTGGTCCGGATGTCCGGGACCTCGTTCGGTTGTCTACACTCCGTCCGGATGATCTGGGAGGAGTCCCAGATGATCCGACTTCATTTGGATGATCCGACTTCGTGGAGAGGTTGTTGTTGCCTTCAGGTGCTTTAGCCGGACCGTCCGAGCATCGTCCGGGTGATCCGGGAGGAGGTTCGGATCATCGGGTAGGTGTTTTCTTGCACCGTTTGCTCTGTGTCTTCATGATCTTATTCTTCCATCACCCGGCCTTGCTCCTTAGCTTCTCCATGGTTGGTTCCTTGGTACCTGAGTATGCAAAGTGTCTCCGCTTGAGGTAGTAGTCATGTGATTCGAAAGGAAATTGAGCGAGAAGGGAGTTTACCTTGGTTTCAATAGCTCTTGCACGAGCCCTTTCATCGGTCCATCTGGTGCCTTGGGTGACCGAAGGATGCTCCATGTCATAAAGGAACTACTCACACATCATCATGGAGGCAGCAAGGTTGATGAATATGGCCCCTCCAATGGCCTCCCCCTCCGGTAGAGCTCTGGAAAGGGCTCCAGATGAGGCCTATTCGGAACAGAGCTTGTTGCGGCAATAAAACTCTTTTGGAGGTACGACGAATGGTTTTTGGATTTATAGGATTTCATGGTGGTGGAATCAGGTTAAGTCGGTTCTGTGGGGCCCAAAAGCTCAGGGGTGCGGCCACCCTCATGGTCGCGCCACCTGCCCTTGTGGGCCCCCTCATGGCTCTTCTCAATCTCTCCTGAAGCTTCCTGTGTTTCCCATTGCCCAAAATAATCATGTTAAATCGACAACGTATTTTGACCTCCATAGATATTGGTTTTCTACGAAACAAAAAATAAGCAGAAAAAGGAACTGGCATTGGGCACTGAATTAATAGTTTAGTCCAGAAAAATAATATAAAATGATAATATAATAGCGCGAAACAATCAAACAATATAGATACATTTGAGACATATCATGTACCCGGGCGACCAGCCTCGGGGATCTATGACGGGTGGACCGCGAGCACGCATGGGCCACTGTCATGCGACGGTGTCGGTGGTGCCCGCATGCGGTGCCTCGCGAGGTCGCTCACGCGTGAAGGGGATGCTGGACGCACATGTCGACGTTGCTTGCTCTGCGTCGCACCTATCGAGCTGGTTTGGTTGCAACAAGCGGGACGGGCTCCAGGCCCGATTGCACCGCTGCACGCTTGGGTCCGACCTATTAGGATCATTTACCCTTTGTCGAGCTGGTTCGCTCGCCAATTCCTATTTGGCGCCTTAAGCGCCCGATTTAGTTGTTTTTGCAATCGGGCGCATACCCCCCTCTCCTTCGTGTCGCGTTTTGGGCCTGGCCCGTTTTGTCTCGCGTGAGTGAGCCGACTGCTTCCCTGTCCCATGCTTTATCTTCGTATCTTTCCCCCTCCCTTCTGTTTCCTCTTCCTTCCCCGCACCGCCGCCGCTCCTTCTTAGGGCGCGGCTTCTTCTTGGTTTCGATTGATTCCGCGCGGCGGATTCTTCTTCGTTTGGATCGATTCCCCAGGCGGATTCTTATTCGTCTCCTTTGTGCCCGATTGGGACCTAGGCGGAGGCCGGCGCTAGGGTTTGGATCGAACCCTAGCCGAGATATCGCCATGGATTCAGATGGTTCGTGTTGTCTCTCCGTCCAATTTTCTTGATGTTGCTTCCTTCAATAGTGATTGCGTTCATGCGCGTTTGCCTATGTGAGGGGGGGAGGGGGGTTATTGATCTATGCATTTGGTAGGAAGTTGTGCTCACGGTCGTTTTAGTACTGGAAGGGGGCGCGGTGGGATGGTAGGGTTAGTGATTTTTGTTCATGTATGTATGTGGGTGTAGCAGAGCATAGCTTTTATGCCGTTCTTTTTCTTTGTTTGTAGGTGGATACAACAATTTCCATTCAGTCAGTTTGTAAGCCAAATTGGTTCAATAACAGTTGCATTTTTCCACAACCAAGTGAAAACCATATTGGGGCCTCGATTTGGTCAAGTGTTACAGTTGCGTTTGCATGTGTGTGCCTAGCATAACTATGCATTTGCTGTATTTTGTGTTTTGTGCCCATATCATCGATTTTTCCATGCAAAGTTATCAGGAAAGCTCACAAAAGTATTAGTGGTCGAGCTTACATTGTTTTCTTCCAGCAGGGCAGTGCTACTAATTGCTTCAGTTGTCTGTGTCTACTTAACTTTTGATGTTCGGGTTCATCGTGTTCCTATTACCGCCTGTCCATTAGACTGATAGTAGTACTACTGTATTCAACATTGTCATTTAGGATTTTAGGGGATAATTTGATGCCTTTCATACCACACCCACTATATATGCGGATAATTCCTACTAACTTGGTCATGACATCAAGACTTGTATGTTTCTGGTGCAGCCACAGACAACTAGATAATATATGTGTACAGGTGCATTAATAATGTTTATTCTACTTTGCTTGTTTAGCTAGATCTGGTGTTGAATGGAGACTCTTGGCATTTTTAATAGCAGAAGTAGTATGCTTTTTTTGCAACAGATCATGCTCACTATTTTTTTATGCACTTCTTTTTTTGCAATAGTAGATGGTATTCAAGATGCGCAAGCCGAAGATACTCATCATGTGGTTGAAAGGGGTCTCCGTGATGACCAAGGCGGTATGTACTTACTCCATCACTCACAGAGCCCTGTCTGTGAGTTTATCAAAAAATTTTGTTTGAACCAGACTGTTCTTTTGGGCATTTCTTTTGCTCAAATGTCCGTCGACCTCATCCTAGTTCTGCTTGAGCTGTCTAGGGGAACTAAATCTGTTAAGTTTTGTTGATTAGGTTAGTTTTTAAGACATTGTTTGTAGGCCGGTCATTTATAATCACATAATAGGTTATGGTTTTTTTTCCGTTCCATGTTTCTTGTGGTCTGATTTGTTTCATTTTTCCATATTTTTTATTTGTGAGGATGTGTGAATGCTAACTAGTGAAAACATCAAAACAAGAATGTTTTTTCTATATAACTTTGATTCTAATGTTTTATTGTGATGGTTGTATTCCGTCTCCGCCCAGGTTCATATCCTTTCGCAAGTCTTGAACTTAATTGGTAGAATTTGAACAAACAATGTCTCAAACATGTGAGTTGGCGTGGTTGAATAAGCCATTATATGTTTTAACATTTCAAAATCCGACCCTTTTTAGAAAAGCCACTGGACGTGGCATTGCTGCACTATATGAAAACTCCAACCCAGCTCACGTTGCTGGTTATATTAGTTATATGAAGCACATCTTAGTTATTCAATCATAACCAAAAGTTATATATATTAAGATACCCGCTCAACAGTGGCCTAAAGTTAGAATGAGCTATAGTTATGGCACATGTAGATTTATTTTTACCATTAATGTTTTTGTTTTTTCAACTAGAACTTGAAATTGCAGAAAATTTCCTCTTAGTATTGCTATGGTTTCTTGTCCAATCCACTAAGTTTGTTATGGTTTTCTATATTATCTGCAATTTTTATAGATTCTTAAGTAGTGCTCATTTTTTGTTAATAGTTGTTGTTAAATCCGTATTTGCAGCACAAGAAGGAGGTGGGGTTGCCCAAGTTGAGGAACTACAAGGGGAGGAACCAACTGAATATCCTCCACGAGGTCTCCGCAATGACTTAGGTGGTATGTTAGTTTTTCTCCTTTCAGTTTTGTACCTTTCAAATTTGGTATAGTTCAATATAGATCACATATTTTCCTTCTCTGTAGTAACATCTTTTCTTCTCATTTTTTCTAAGTCCATGTTCATCTAATCACTTTTTATCTAAATGCTTTTTCTTATGTGTGTTTTCATATAACTCAATATAGCTACTTGTCTTGCTGGTCCTCTAGTGTTTTCTTGTGATATCAGGCTATGCTTTTTTCATATTCCATCTTTATTTATTTATTCTCTAGTTTTTGCATCGTCTTATTAGTTGTTGTTATTTTTTGTTCGTAGCCCGGGTGTTCCCTAGGAAATTATGCAAGCCTACTTACATTACCAGACTGTCTTTCAAGCGTTGGGAAAAAACTGTGAAGAAATTTAGTGATACTCAGTTAGGCCATGTCAGAAAATACAAAATGGAAACTCTGCTTCATATGCCAAGGAAACTTAAAATCCCTATGAATTTACTTGAATGGATAGATCAACATATGTTTGGAAGTAAAGAGCCATGTTTCAAGCATAAGAATAAAGTTATCAAGATTACTAAAGATATGGTCGACAAAATTTTCGATTTCCCTGGCGGCACCGAGCCTTTTGTATTCAGTAGAGACGATCCCCAAGTGAAGGCAGAGATTACATAGTTAAGGAACAAGTTCTTGATCATCGGAACAAAATGCCAATCAACAAGATAGAGGAGGTGATGCTTAGTGACCAGACAGAAGATGGTTTTATTAGGAGCTTCACATTTTATTTCCTATCATCTTTTTTGTGCCCTGCGTCATACTGCTTTGCCAACAACAAGTTCTTGTACTCTCTAAGAGATGTTTCTGCTATCCCTTCACTTGACTTTGGGCAATTGGCACTGGATTTCATGCGTGAGGAATCAGAGCGTCACTTTGAAATGATAATGAACAGACCAAGTGTTGAGGAAATGAACAAGTCTTCATATATTGGTGGATGTCTTCCTATTTGGGGAGTAAGTTCAATCTTGACTTCCACTATTTCCTATCTCTCAACTTTATATTTAGTGACCTTTTTGTCTTTTAAATGGCTGATCATTTATCTGGATTTTTTTGATTTTGATGTTATCGAGAATCATCAGTCAACTGTGGATTATTCTCTTCCACGGATATCTCATGTTAAGACTGAAGATTTCGACTATCTTGAATTGGTTGATAGGAATTATGAGTCTAGGAAACATTACGGGGTTTTACCAGTAAGCATCATATACTGTATTGTTTTTTGACTTACCTTTTTAGTTCTATTATTTTATTGTCATCATTTGTTCAACTGTATTTTGCAACTGCGGGACATATCACGCAACCCATATGCCAATGTGGCGCGTGTTGACAATGCTCCTGATGCTACTGGTGTGTTTAACTCAATTCCTTTTGTGGAGGTATTTCTTATCAGTAGATTCTTTCATTTTCTAATTGGTTTCTTCTTTCTTGTCCTTTTTTTCTTGTTATAGCTAAAAATTTATTTCTAATGTCAATTGTAGGTCAACAATGCAAATAGTGTTCCTGAAGCTCTCAATCAGAACCCGCCAATTGATTCAAAAAGTCCTCGTATCATTTCAGAAGGTCCTAGTTGCAATGCACAAGTTGGACCATACGTAAAAGCGAAACCAGAGCCACATCTAAAATCATAGGTATTATTTTGTGTTGTACCTGTTTCACTTCACATGTAAGTGTTTTCTTGAAAGAAGTGTCCTGTTTACTAACATTTTTGTAATCAGGGTCCCCCCAATGATGTCGTTAAGCCGGAGCCAATTGGACCGAAATTTGAGGTATTTTCTTTTGTATTGCTCATTTTTTTGTGAGCTATTTCTTCTTTATCTCATGTTTTTCAATTTTCAGCCCGTATTCTGTCTGTTTCCTTTTGCACTGATGCTTAATAATTTTTGAGAGCTTAATAATTGGGCTGGTGCTTTAACATATTGTGTGCTATGAATATTCAGTCAAGTAGTGCTGGTTCTAAGGATTTCGTATTCACTCCATTAACACCGGCTGTTTTTGTAAATGGCCAATTTGAATGTGGCAGGACTATATATTATCTATTAACTGGATAAGTAGTGTAGTATTGGTTGCAGATTTTTTTTACCACAACTTTTTTTACTACAGCTTTTTTTGGTAATTTGATAGTACCATTTCACTGTTTTTTATGACTAATCATGAGCAGCAGTTACAATACTGCATTTTGCAATTGAACTAATGTACAACCTTTCTTTTTTGGAATGGATATTGCATGTTGCTTATTGTCCTTTTGGCTAGTTCACTGGTTTTCTGAAATATGTCTGTTTTATTCTGTCCAGAACATTTCTGTCCTGAATTCGGTGTATAAAACACCAATTTTCCTTGTTCATGCTACACCTCTGAATACCAACTCTGTTGAGCAAGCAACTACTTCACAACCTAAGGTCTGATTGAAGTCTTTCTTCTTCTTTTTCGTAATCCTAATTTTGATTGAACTTACAACAACAATTCAACTTCCTTTCTCAGCAAGAAGAAGTTTTCCTATCAACTGAAGCACCTGATATCAAAATTTCCACTGGAGTTAATGCTAAAAGAAGTTTTATACTCATTAGTTCCGCCTCTGGAAATGAAAGAGTCATCCGCTTCCAAGGGACTCCAATCCTTATTGGGGATGATTCTCCTATCACTCCTGCTACTGTGACTAATGAAGACATATCAGCCTCTCACTGTGATGCTAATGTAGGAATTCCAATGAACATGCACTTTGCTGCCCAACAAGGTTATAATTTGTTGCTTATTATGTTTTTGTACTTTTTGTGTTTTCCATTTTCTTTTAATATGAGTCTGGGCGACATTCCATTATTTAGTGTTGATTTTTTTTCTATCTGTGATATGCAGGCTATTCTACAATGAATAACGCATAAGCTGGACCTAGCACAGGACCTAATACAATTGAAAAGAAGAACAGAAAAATAGGAGCAGCTAAACTTCAATCTCCCGATCCAGCCAAGAAACTCAAAATATCTCGAGAAGTGGATATCTTCTTTACCAAATATCTGAGGAAGCCTACCTTCCAAGAATAGTTAATTCTCTTATTCCTTTAGTTATTTTATCATTTCTTGTTCATTAATTTATCTGAACTTTTTTTAGTCTAGACATCTACCATAGAAAAATAATTGTAGACATTTTCTCTAATCTCTTAGTGAAGAAACATCATCTTTTAACAATCTTTTTAGTATAATTGTCATATGACTAACTGCCAAAACACCCTCTCAACAAAATACAAACTGTCCTGTGAATTTGAAAAGTGGACAACTGGGATTCGATTTAAAGATCCCATGACGTAGGCTCAGGAACAAAAACATTTGGTTTGGTCGTGGGGTTTTCGAAAGGAGCTGGTTCGCTAGATTTTTGCCACAACGAACTCTTACAAAGTCTAGCGTGTCTTGGCAGAAAGAGGGTCCGCCAGCTAACATTTTTCCAACTTTTAAATAATTAATGTGGAGGGTTTTTTAGTAAATAGATAATTCTCTTATTCCTTTAGTTTTTTTATCATTTCTTATCATTAATTTATGTGAACGTTTTTTAGTCTAGACTTCTACCTAGAAAAATAAATGTTCTCATTTTTCTAATCTCTTAGCAACTTTATGTACTAAATTAGTTGTAGACATTTTTAACTCATTTTTTGTATTATGTAATCCAAGAGTTTTTTCTGGAAGAACCAAAGGTTGTTGAGATGAAAAACTTTGTAGTTCATATTTTTTTTAGACTAGAAAGGATGTTTTCAAATTTTCTTTTTGCCACAATAGTGTTGCATATGTATTTTTATTATTTGTTAATCTATTTTTTTTGTTCCATTTTTCACCATATGACAGTAGTTCTACTTCTTTTATTCTGTCCAGCACTCTTTTTGTTGACATTGAGGGTTTCCCTGTAAGCTATGAGAATTACTTTAATTCATTTAAAGCGAGGGGTGAGATCGGAGATGAAGTCATGAACTCATTTATTCAAGTTCTTAACTATGAATCAAAGATGTCATCTGAAGCAAAGCCTTATGTGAAGAAGTACTGTTTCACCTCATACTTCACTGTGAGTTTTTCTTCTAAACTGCCTTTTTTGCTTCTCTTCTGACTTTTTTTTTTACTTTTTTCACTTATATTGGAACTGAGATTTGTACTAATTTGCACATTTTTGTTCACATGATAAATTGTTGGTCCCCCCTGAGTCATTTGATCTAGTTACGTGCATACGAGAGTTTGACAGGATTAATTCAGAAGAAAGCCTCTGGAAACAAGGCTTGGTAAATATTTTTGCAACTTATTCAATGTTAACCAAGATCTATTCTGTTTCTTTTTTATACTAATTTCTGCTTTGTTCTTGTTGAACAGTTATACTTCCCTACTATAAAATCAAACCACTGGGTTATACTTTCCATCAACTCTCTTTTTGAGAGGTCTCACTTTTTTTATCCCAGACTCCATCCGCTGTCCTACATCAACTCCCTCATCGACCCTAAACCCTACTTCAACTTGCTCTCCCTTCTTAACGCCCCAACTTCCTGGGCTTCTAGGTCCGCCATGCAACACCACGGGCTTGTTCCCGAGAGCCTGGCCTTGCGAGTCACCGCCCGGGATCGCTATTTGCAACGCTAGATTTGTTGGGTGGACTCCGGCGGCGCCGTCGGAGGAAAAGGTGGACTCTAGGGAAACCCTAGAGGAAAAGGTGAGCGCGGTATGGACATTTGCGTCTTTTAACTCCCGTCATCACAATCCGCAGGCTACCTTCGTGAATCATCAGAACTTTGCGTGACGATCACCGGACGCCGAACATTAGGCACGCATGCGTTCTCGGCCTGGGTTGGGCTCAGCGTTGAGTCCCAGCTGCAAAACCCGCAACCGAGACGGAAGCAAGTGTGCTACGGGCTACGACCAGTGTTAAAATCACAGTACTACTACTAACTCACTCAATTGATAACTAATTCACTGAGTACGACTCGAATTACACAGGAACTTAGAGGAATGACTCATTCTAACCTATAAGGACCCTAGCCAACTTGGCTCTAGGAGGCTCCCCCGATTGGGTCTTCGCTGACCGTTCGATCTGCCTTTCTGGCGCATCTGAGCCATTTGATCTTCACAACAGTCAAAACCAATTTTCACCTCGTGGTAGTTTTGGCTGGCCAATGACAAGTGGGCTCGTCTCGCGCTCCCGTTGGCTGGGTCAGCCGTGGCCGCATGCAGGAGGTTTTGGCCAATCCGCTCCGCGCTTCCAGAGCCAATCCGCCTCGTCCCACTCCCGCATCTGAGCCGTCACACAAACTTTGTAAAACCTTGGATCATTGATAGACACCACAATTAGCAACATTCCATCGAGAAGGCTTTAAGTGAAATCTATACCAAGATAACATCAACAAAGAAATTGTTGGGTTGAAAAGATACCATGAACGAAGAAAATATGATGGGTTTAAATATCTCATTCTTGATAACTTGTGAATCATGAAACATGAAAAGAAATTGTCAAGAATGACATATCACCATCTCAAAATAAGGTAGAAAGAATTGCACTTCGGAATGCAAGATGAAGAATGCTTGAACTCCTCAAAACAAAACATGTGTTAAGCACCCTGTTTAATTTTGAGTATAGCTTGGCGGATCATAATTTCGAGAGAAATCTTGACAATAATAATTGAAGAATGAAAGGAATCCTTGACGAACCACCATGTAGAGCCTCCATGAAGAACTACGGTAAACAAAAGGATGATAGAAAGAAAGAGAAGTTGACAACACAAGGTGACACCTTGCAACGATTTAGATGGAGCTTCAGGATGATATAATGAGAAGACTTTGAACTCCAGAAAAGAAAAGATGAGGCATCTGGAACGTAGAATGTGATATGATGAACAAACTCCGGAAAGAAGAGATGAACAACTTAGAACTGGGAAATTGATACCATTACGAACTCCGGAAGAAGGAATTAATCACTTGGATGAAACAAGAATAAGAATTATGTTATGCTCATCCTTCACTAATTTAAATTGACGACAAGCAACAGATTTGGCATACTACTTATGCCTATAGAAAGGATTAAGAGAGATATATCGATAACTTGAGAAGGTTTTCAACGAACCACCGGTAGGATTTGGAAAGCACGAATGCATTGGTACGATAACAACGGAAGAGGAATGTTGGACGAACCACTGTAAGGATTAAAAGAACGAGCGAAGAAAACGAACGCATCGCCAGGAGGAATTGGAAAATGAACGAAGATACTTGAGAGAATTTAGATACAAGTGAAACAAAGAGATCATGAACTGACTAGAGAATACTTGAATGAAGCACCAGAAGATTTGGAGAAAGAGAGAAAAGCTGAGAATGAATAATCTTCTGAAATGATGGCCTCCAGAATGAAAAATTAGAAAGGTTGAACCAACGACGAAAAGAATTTGAGAGATCTTAGAGAAGAATGATAAACTTGAAGCTTCGTTAGTATCTTCCTGAGAATCACCGGATAAGAATATGGAGGAAAAGAATGAAGAGACTTCACATGAATACAATGGATACTTGATTAAGATATATGAGTCCTCGAATAAAAGGGTGGGAGGGCGGGAAAAACAAAGGCAACTAGGGGCAAGTGGAATAAACACCGCTGAGAAAACTTAGAATTGATCTTGCGGATGGGGAGAATGATGGGATCATCTCGAAGAGAAACGCACCGGTTGGAAATAGAATTAAGATGGCAATCTCGATGATCAAGAAGGATTAGTATCCACATAGGAATATGAGAACACCACTTAGAAAAGGTACGGAATCCACATTTGACTTCGAAGCAACTCAAGTACCACAACTTAAAACAAAACAAAGGATTTGGCTTGCGGAATAATTCGGAAACAAACATACGATAGATCCCATATCGTATCATGTGTCTGTTGGAAAGATATTCTAGGAGCTACTTGAATTCCCACTAATAAACTCCTGAAACTTTCTGGTTATGCAATCTGGTGTTGGGGATACAGGGGACGCAATATATCTCACCCAAACTAACAATCCCTAGATCCAGTTGTATCCATCCATCAACACATAACCAAGAAAACTCCGGAAATCGTGTACCTCAACCTTCAAAAAGCATCTGTTATATGAGTTATGGCAATACTCCCACCCCAGTACTGGGTGGCGTCGAGGTGATCTCACCAACAACTGCATAAAAAGAGATTTTAGACTCAGGTATTCCAGAACTGCAACGATAAAATTGTGATGACAACACCTCGGAGCTCAACTCCCCGAGACACTGCCACAACCCCTAAATGTCAGGAGGCACCAAGAACAATGTTCTCGTCACAAAACCATAAGAACGATTCCAAGATACCCGCGTGATCCTAAATTTTTTTATGAAACTTGAGGAGAGGAAAGTCAAAACATCTACGTCAGGAGGCCTCACCAGAGTGACGAAGGGACTGAGGAGTAAAAAGAATCCTACTCTCCGATATATATAATCCTAAGACTCTTAACAATTTGTGTACTAGACTCAACAACGCCAGCAATTCGATCAATCAGGGGGCTCCTAAGTTGGGGATGGCTCTGATTACCAACTTGTAACACCCATGATGCGGCTATATCTCTCACGTGTCGAGGCACGACTTAGAGGCATAACCGCATTGTAGGTTTTGTCGCAAAAAGGGTCATCTTCACACAATCCCATGTAATGAACAAGAATGGGATAAAGAGAGTTGGCTTACAATCGCCACTTCACACAATTCATAAATAAATTCATACATCATTCAAGATACACACATAGACCGACTACAGTCAAATCCAAATGAAAAGAAGATAGCTCCAAATGCTAGATCCCCGATCGTCCCAACTGGGCACCACTACTGATCATCAGGAAACGAAACATAGTAACGACCAAGGTCCTCGTCGGACTCCCACTTGAGCTTAGTTGCGTCACCTGCACTGGTATCGTCGGCACCTGCAACTGTTTTGGTAGAATCTGTGAGTCACGAGGACTCATCAATCTCACACCCGTGAGACCAAGACTATTTAAGCTTATGGGTGGGAGAACGTAGTGAGGTGGAGCTGCAGCAAGCACTAAGCATATATGGTGGCTAACATACGCAAATAAGAGCAAGAAGAGAAGCAACACTGGTCGTGAAGCTAGAGGTGATCAAGTAGTTATCCTGAAACTACTTACGCACAACCATAACACAAGAACCGTGTTCACTTCCCGGACTCTGCCGAGAAGAGACCATCGCGGCTACACACGCGGTTGATGTATTTTAATTAAGTCAAGTGTCAAGTTCTCTACAACCGGACATTAACAAATTCCCATCTGCCACATAACCGCGGGCACGGCTCTCGAAAGTTTATACCCTGCAGGGGTGTCCCAACTTAGCCCATCACAAGCTCTCATGGTCAACGAAGGATATTCCTTCTCCCGGGAAGACCCGATCAGTCTTGGAATCCCGGTTACAAGACATTTCGACAATGGTAAAACAAGACCAGCAAAGCCGCCCGATGTGCCGACAAATCCCGATAGGATTCGCACGTATCTCGTTCTCAGGGCACACCGGATGAGCACTCCGTACAACTAAAACCAGACCTCAAGTTTCCCCAAGGAGGCGCTGCAAAGGACTCTAGTTCGGACCAACACTCAAAGGAGCACTGGCCCCGGGGGGTTAAATAAAGATGACCCTCGGGCTCCGAAAACCCAAGGGAAAAAGGCTTAGGTGAGGCAAATGGTAAAACCAAGGTTGAGCCTTGCTGGAGGAGTTTTATTCAAAGCGAACTGTCAAGGGGTTCCCATAACACCCAATCGCGTAAGGAACACAAAATGAAGGAACATAACACCAGTATGACGGAAACTAGGGCGGCAAGAGTGGAACAAAACACCAAGCATAAGGCCGAGCCTTCCACCCTTTACCAAGTATATAGATGCATTAATTTAAATAAGAGATATTGTGATATCCCAACATATCCATGTTCCAACATGGAACCAGCTTCAACTTCACCTACAACTAGAAACGCTATAAGAGGGGCTGAGCAAAAGCGGTAACATAGCCAAACAACGGTTTGCTAGGAAGGATGGTTAGAGGCTTGACATGGCAATATGGGAGGCATGATAAACAAGTGGTAGGTAGCGCGACATAGCGATAGAGCGAACAACTAGCAAGCAAAGATAGAAGTGATATCGAGGGTAATGGTCATCTTGCCTGAGATCCCGCAAGGAAGAAGAACGAGTCCATGAAGAAGACAAACAGACGTAGTCGAACGAATCCTCATAATTGCAACGTAACCGGAACTATCAAGGAGAAGCGCAACCGGAAAGAAGCAAGCAACATAGTAAACAATCATCACATAAACATGGCATGATGCACAATCAAGTATGATGCATGTCCGATTTAATGAGCATGGCATGGCAAAGTGCACAAACAATACTACAAATTAAGTGGAGCTCAATATGCAACGAGTTGCATATTGACGAAACACCACATGCAAGTATTTAGTTCGCTCTCGTTTATGTACCCAACAATATTAAATGTTGTTAAACATGGGAAGAGGTGAATCATAAGAAAACTACCTATCTAGGCAAGTTTAAATGAGGCCGGAACAACAAACAACAATTCCGGAAAATTCCCATGTCCATTTTTCGAATTAGCTACTGTTCTGCCCTAAACACAATTTTAAAGTTGTTAAACAACAAAATAAAGTGTACCAAGTTATTCTATGCATTTTTCTAGACAATTTACATATATAGTTTATTTAATTCGGAGCTACGGTTATTTAAGTTATGAAATAAAGCATTTTAGCATGGCATTTGAGCAAATTAATTCAAACAACATTTTAAACATAGATGAAAGTTGGATATTATGAAACTAGATGAAATTCTAAGCATTTTACATATATAAAACATTTTAATATGATGCACGGTTGTGGAGTATTTATATGCATGAACAAAGAGGGTCTTTCTGTAAAACTGTAAATCCTGAGTAAAAGCTAAATTCGTAGAACTGGAAAAAAAAACACTGGGCCGAAACTGAGATCTGGCCCAGGCGCGGGGTAGCTGCTCACATCGGGCCTTGAGGCCGGTCGGTGGTGAGGCGGCCCGCAGGGGAGCGGGAAGGCTGCGGTTGCTGGGCTGCTCCTGGCTGGATCGAACGACGAGGTGGAGGGGACGCGGTCAACGCATGGACGACCTGCTGCTGCTCGTTGCAGAAGAACAGAGGCCACAGCAGAACTCGGGGCATGGGCGACGCCGGAAACAGAAGAACGCCACGACAACAAGGGCGGCGCTGGCGTGATGCGGAGGAAGCAGAAGCAAAGGCCGAAGGCAGGGGGCACACATCCGGGCGGTGGAGGCCGGGATCAGGGGACTTGACGAGGCGGCGGATTGAAGGTGAGCGACAGCTCGACACAGGGGACACAATGACTCATGCGATGCAGGGGAACTAGGCGCGTGGCTTCGGTCGCTCGTCTCCCTCGCAGACAAGGACAAGGCAGGAGGTCGCGCAAAGTGGCCGGGGCGGCGGCTTCGGTGGCCAGCCGGCGAGGTCGGACAGCAACGGGGAGACACGAGGCGAGGCAGGGGAGGCCTCGGGAACCATCGCTTGGTTCCTGGGAGGAAGAGGAAGAGAGAGGCCGACGGGTTAGAGAGAGAAAAGAAAAGAGAGAGGGCACGGGGAGCAGCTGGCGTGACCTTGAGCAAGGCGGCGAGGTCGGTCTGCTGGTCCGGCAAGGAACAACGGGGTCGGGGAGGTCCTCGACTGTCCTGGAAGGAGGCTCGGGCGGCTCGACGGCGTGACGGGACGAGGCCGAGTGCTCCTGCTCGAGCTGAAGGTGGCTGCGGCGATGGATCGAGAGGAGGAGGAGGTTGGTGGTTGGGAGATCGGTGGAGGGCGCTGGTTGGATGGTGGCTGAACACGAGGAGGGAGATGGTTGGCTGCGGGTGGATTTGGATCGATAGGATCCCGAGGTGGAAGAGGACTGGCAGCGGCAGCTGGGAGGATGGGACAAGGCTCCTAATTTTTAGGGTAGGGGTTGGTCTATATATAGGAACAATAGGATTAGGTTTGGACCCTCCGATTAAAATCGGACGGTCTCGGATAAATAGGTTAGGGGGCCTAATTATGAAAACGAAGATGTTATATAGGTGTTTGGGGATAATCCGGACCCAACGATAACAATAGTCCAGTTCGGGTTCGGGGAAATTTCGGACACGGGCGAGGGGGCGATGCACTGTGCAAAGAGACTCCAGTTTAGGCAAGAGGGAAAACGAAGAACAAGGTTGGTCTCGGAATGGTCAACGAAAGAAAGGGGGGACGCCGCAACTACGAGGGGTTGCAAGTTTGAAAACAAAGACGGCAACAGAGTGCCGATGCAATGCGAATGATGCGATGATGAATGCAACAAGCAAATAAAACACACAGCAACAACGAAATAACCGGAAGGCTTCTGAAGCGTCGGTCTCGGGGCGTTACAACACTCCACCATTACAAGAGGATCTCGTCCCGAGATCTAAGGACGGCACCGGAGAAAAGCGGAAGAGGAAGAGAAGAGGTAAAGCTAAGTTGCTTCTTTGACAAACGACTGAAACCACGAACCTTGAGAGATTGAACGAACTAAAAGAGAGAATACAAGGGAGACGAACGAGATTGAAAACACTCCGTTAGACAAGAGGAACAAGCAACATTATGAGAACCTTGTAGGTTGAAAGACATGAAACAAGAGCTCAACGGACCAAAAGAATATGGAGCCACACCGGTATAACGAGATAGCGAAGGAACAAGAATGACATAATTTTTACAGCACTCCGGTTGAACATGGAATGAATAGAACAATAACTTGACAAGATGGGAAGATACTTGACGAGAGCAACAACACAATGCCTTCGGAACAAAAGAACGAATGGAATGAAAAGAATGAAGAAGACAATAACATCTTCTACCTCAAATGAATTTGATATAGCATCCTTAAAAAGAAGGATAGAACGGAGTTGTTGGAAAACCAACAACGGAAAGAATAAACTTGTAGTGGGCTTATGGAAACAACTCAAAACTTAGAGGTGAATACATGCCACTACGGAAAACAATTGATTGCTTGAGAGCAACACGGAGATGAAAACTTGATTCGCCGAGAGAATAGGAGAAAACTTGGATCATTGATAGACACCACAATTAGCAACATTCGTTCGAGATGGCTTTAAGTGAAATCTGTACCAAGATAACATCAACAAAGAAATTGTTGGGTTGGAAAGATACCATGAACGAAGAAAATATGATGGGTTTAAATATCCCATTCTTGATAACTTGTGAATCATGAAACATGAAAAGAAATTGTCAAGAATGACATATCACCATCTCAAAATAAGGTAGAAAGAATTGCACTTCGGAATGCAAGATGAAGAATGCTTGAACTCCTAAAAAAAATATGTTAAGCACCCTGTTTAATTTTAAGTATAGCTTGGCGGATCATGATTTAGATGGAGCTTCAGGATGATATAATGAGAAAACTTTGAATTCTGGAGAAGAAAAGATGAAGCATCTCGAACCGAGAATGTGACATGATCAACAAACTCCGGAAAAAAGAGATGAACAACTTAGAACTGGGAAATTGATACCATTACAAACTCCGGAAGAAGGAATTAATCACTTGGATGAAGCAAGAATAAGAATTATGTTATGCTCATCCTTCACCAATTTAAATTGACGACAAGCAACGGATTTGGCATACTACTTATGCATGTAGAAAGGATTAAGAGAGATATATCGATAACTTTAGAAGGTCTTCAACGAACCAGCGGTAGGATTTGGAAAGCACGAATGCATTGATACGATAACGACGGAAGAACGAGCCACCGTAAGGATTAAAAGAACGAGCAAAGAAAACGAACGCATCACCAAGAGGAATTGGAAAATGAACGAAGATACTTGAGAGAATTTAGATACAAGTGAAACGAAGAGATCATGAACTGACTAGAGAATACTTGAATGAAGCACCAGAAGATTTGGAGAAAGAGAGCTAAAAGCTGAGAATGAATAATCTTTTGAAATGATGGCCTCCGGAATGAAAAATTAGAAAGGTTGAACCAATGACGAAAAGAATTTGAAAGATCTTAGAGAAGGACATATGACTGATGATAATTCATTCTTAAGTCAAACTCTAGAAGATTAGAGATTAGCTCCGAAAAAAATTTAGAAGAGTCAGGTAAGATCCTGGAAAAGACCTGTGGGTTAGGGCCCACTCAAAAGATACACCGTCGAACGATTTAAAAGAGAGATTGCGCCGGTTGAATTAAATGGCTCAAAAGAGATAACAACCTCGAGGGCATTGTCAATCCCCTCGGCGGTTACTTGCAAGGATTAAAGCTCGTAGTTGTAGATAGATAAATTATAAAGATAAAATAAAATAGAAAATTACAGCAGAGTATTTTTATGTTTTTATATATGATAAAAGTAGACCCGTTGGCTATTGTTTTCACTAGAGGCTTCTCTCGCGAACACATAGCATACCATGGGTGAACAATTACTGTTTGGCAATTGATAGAAAAGCGCATAGTTATGACAATATTCAAGGCAATGATCATGTATACAAGCATCACATCTGAGACAAGTAGACTGACTCCTGCCTTCATCTACTACTATTAGTCCACCCATTGACCGGTATCCGACATACATCTAGGGTATTAAGTATAAATCAGAGTAACACTTGAGCAAGATGACATGACGCGAACAAAGTAAACCCAATCAATATGAATAACCCCCGCTGTTTTACCCTTAGTGGCAACAATACAAATACGTGTTTTGTCCCTTTCTGTCACAGGGATATAGAGCACCGCAAGATTGAACCCATTACAAAGCACCTCTCCCGCTAAAGATAAATCAATCTAGTTGGCCAAACCAAACCGATAGATGGGGGAGAAATACAAAGCTATAACAATCATGCATAATAAATTTTAGAAAAGACTCCATTAATATTCACAATTATTCAGATCATAAACCCCTAATTCTTTGGATCCCAAAAAACACACTGCAAAAGAAGATTACATCGAATAGAAGTCCAAGAACATCGACGAGAACATTGTATTGAAGATCAAAGAGAGAGAAGAAGCCATCTAGCTACTAGCTATGGACCCGTAGGTCTGTAGTGAACTACTCACGCATCATCGGAGGGTAGCAAGGATGATGTAGAAGCCCTCCGTGATAGATTCCCCCTCCAGCAAAGTGCCAGAAAAGGCCTCCAATGGGACCAAGGAAGAACAGAAACTTGGGGCGGCAAAGAATGTGTTTTGCGTGGCTCTCTATTGGTTTCCCGATTTTAGAGTATTTATAGAGGTGGAATTAGGTCAGGCCTATGGGGCCCACAAGATAGAGCGTGCCTACCCCCTGGGTGCGCCCTGTTGGCTTGTCATCTCCTCGATTGCCGTTTGGTCTTCTCCCAAAGCTTCTAGGGTCTCCCTTGTCCAGAAAAAAACCGTCAAAAAGTTTAGTAGCGTTTGGACTCCATTTGGTACTAATTTCCTGAAAAAACAAAAACATGCAAAAAAGTAGCACCTGGCACTAGGCTTAATAGGTTAGTCCCAAAAATGATATAAAATAACATATAATTGCATATAAAACATCCAAGATTGATACTATAATAGCATGGAACGATAAAAAATTATAGATATATTGGAGACGTGTCAAGCATCCCCAAGCTTAATTCCTGCTCGTCCTCGAGTAGGTAAATGGTAAAAACAACATTTTTGATGTGGAATACTACCTAACATGTTAAATTGCTTTGAATCATTCGGATCTTAATATTCATGTAATCTTTCTTTTACGGTATGAATATTAAGATCGAAATGATTCAAAGCAATAGTCTATATTTGATATGAAGACATCAATACTCAGGCATACCAACAAACAATCATGCCTTTGAAAATAAAAATGCTAAAGAACGCTATCCCTACAAAATCATATAACCTTGCCATGCCCCATCTTCTTAACACGAAATATAAATCATGTACAACCCCGATCAGCCGAGTAATTGGTTCATACTTTTTAACGCACTTCAGCTTTTTCAACCCCCATGCAATACATGAGCGTAAGCCATGGACATAGCACTATGGGTGGAATAGAATGCGGTGACAGAGGTTAATATGGGGAAGGAAAAAAAGGAAGATAGTTTCACGTCGGCACGGCTAATCAACGAGGCTATGGAGTTGCCCATCAATTGATGTCAATGCAGGAGTAGGGATTGCCATGCAACGGATGCACTAAGAGCTATAAGTGTATGAGAGCTCAATTTGAAAACTAAGTGGGTGTGCATCCAATTTGCTTGCTCATGAAGACCTCGGGCATTTGAGGAAACCCATCATCAAAATATACAAGCCAAGTTCTATAACAACTCGTTTGGCTCCTTTCATTTGGGTCGGAATTCGCGGATATCATTTCTTAATTCTGACCCCAACTTGTTTGGCTGTCACGAAATTGGAGCTTGGAATTCATTTCTCAATTCCAGCGAATAGGAACCTTGCCTGGACCGAAATCCCTCCTGGGACCTTGTCATTTGCATGGATTCGACAGAGCTCTCCTCTCCCGATCCCTATCCCCCAACGCCAATGACTCCACCTCGCCGCCACCATCTCCTCCGGCAAGGTCACTCCGCCCCGTTTCCTCTCCTCTGGCAAGGTCACCACGACCTGCTCCCTCTCCTCCGGCACGGTCGCCCCATCCTGCTCCCTCTCCGCCGTCAAGGTCGCCCCCTCCTGCTCCCTCTCCTCCGCCCAGGTCCCATCGTACCCCTCCGGCAAGGTCGCAAGGACACCCCAACGTCAAGGTAACCTGTAACCTATCCCTCTCACCGGCGGTATGCTTCTCCTCTGCCTCTTCTTCCCACTATCTTCTATTGCAACTCACATCCCTAATCCAGTCCACTCGATCGACGGCAGGATGTCATCCTCGTCCATATACTCTCATCCATTGCTGGATCCATCCACCCCTTGTCGGATCCTGATGTCCAAGCCATGAACTTCACCCACCTTCGGCGATAAGCTCCATCCATGGCGTGGCTGCTTAATTAATGCTATTGGATATAGAAACAATTAATGAGTGTGTTCTTGTTGTAATTTGCACGTGTATAGTATAATCTTTAACCTCATGTATAGCTTTTTGTTTACTCAGGTTGTACGTATAATGTATGGAACCTGATGCAATTAAAAATAGGATGACAACCTTACAAATTTAACATAACAATTTACAAATTACTAGTACTAAATCTGTGGAAGAAAAAGCTATTGACCAATTTGTACTTATAGTTATGACAAATTTGGCGGTGTAATCTAAGTCTTGCCAACAACATTATATGTAGTGAAGGGCAGTAATAGTATACTCTTTAACCTAATGCCACTCCCTATGAAGCTTTGCCAACATTGTATAATGAACAGAGTGCCTGCTTAAGTTCTTAACTCAGTTTCTTGTTTGTATCTTCAAGTCTTTGCCTCTCGGTCTATTGAGGATATTTAATAGTTTATTTTTTCTTTTTTGCTAATTACATCGGATGATGTTGGAGATAAGCAACAAGTAAGTCGAGCAAGCAATTGGTTGATGCACTCACTCGAGTAGTGTCCTGAAGTAACCTATGTGCATTGGTGAGTACTAGTAATTCCATGACATATTAATTCTTCATAGTGATATTGGAGTGCTATTAGACCATTTGTTGATGCACTCTTTGTTGGTGTGTGTGAATAACCTTTGTAAAAAGTAAGTGGAGCCAGTTGGTGTGTGTGAATAACCTTTCTAGGACTGCGCAAATATCAGCTAGCTGACTTCAGTGGACACCTCATATTGCTCACAACAGCAGAAAGAAGGATATTTGACCACACAAAAATTATTTACTGTTGGCCTTCTTTCTCTAGAATGGTTAACAACTTTTAACATAACACCATGCACATTGCCAAAGCCATATTTGTTAGTTTTTATTTTTTTTGGATTCTCTCTATGGACATCAATCAGTTGAGCTATTCCACAAAAACTGTTGGTCACAACTGACTCTTCTGCATCACTACAAAAAAAAGACACATCCGTGACACTTTGGGCCGAACGGAATTTTTTTCTGTCATACATATGACACTTCCATGACGATAATTGTGACAAAACCCGGTATCATCGTAGATGTGGTGGGCTCCTACTTCTATGACAAATAATCATGACAGAAAATGGGCTTTTTGTCCAGGCGGGCGGAGACGCAGCTGCATGACATTCTTTGGGCCGTCCATGACGGAAAAAACCGTGGTAGAAGCGAGGGGGAGGAAAATTTTGGGGAGTTGCAGTTCACGATGGGAGGTCGGGGCCGAGCGATCGCTGCTTTCTCTTGTACACGCGTGCTGCGTGTGTGTGAGGCGTTGGCTCTAATCAACCGAGCGAGGCATTGGGCTCTAATCGAACCCAGCGATTGCCTTTGCAGCTACTGCGTTGGAGGCTGGATGAACAGGAGCCCGTGGAGGCTGGAGGAGGTCTACGGTGGAGATGAACAGTATCCCGTGGAGTCCCGTTTTGTGGTACGCCACACCCCTCCCGATGAACATGACCCCCGTTTCGACCGTAGGAGGTCCGTTTCGTTCGTTTTGCGGTACGCCACACCCCTCCCGATCAACAGGACCCCCGTTTCGACCGTAGGAGGTCCGTTTCGTCCGTTTTGCGGTACGCCACACCCCTCCCGATCAACAGGACCCCGTTCCGAACGTGGTCGGTCGAACACAAGGCTGTTTCCTCTGTTCTGCGGTACGCCAGGCCTCGTTTCCATCACCTGTTCCGTCCAAGCCGGTTGGCTCCCACGCGTTCCGTTGCCTCCCGATGAACACGATACATTCCGTTGCCTCCCCATGAACACGATGCATTCCGTTGCCTCCCCATGAACACGATGATGACTCTCTTTCTCTGTTCCGACCCAGCCATGTACGTATGCGCGAGTAGGCGTTCGAGACCCCGCCAGTATATACGTATGTGGCCGTATTTTCTTTCTTGCACCCTGGCCGTTGTACGTACGTGTACATGCTACGTGCGCGCCTCTACTACGACTCTGTTTCTCCGTTCCGACCCAGCCATGTACGTATGCGCGAGTAGGCGTTCGAGACCCTGCCAGTATGTACGTACGTGGCCGTATTTTCTTTCTTGCACCTCGGCGGCATGACGTGCGTGTACATGCTACGTGCGCCTCTACTACTCACGCGTGCGTGCCTCTACATCGACCAAGATATATGTATGTACGTTCGCGACCAGAATGACAACGCTACGTGCGCTTGACCAGGTGGGTCCCGTATCGCCGCGGTTCCTTGCGTGTGAAAATGTAGCTGGTGGGTCCCAGCAATGAGGGGCGAATCGTTTTTGCCCGGACGCACTTCCTTTGCGTGCGAAGATGTAGCTGGTGGGTCCCATCGGTCGGGCGAATCGTTTTTGCCCGGACGCACTTCCTTGCGTGCGAAGATGTAGCTGGTGGGTCCCAGCAATCGGGCGAATCGTTTTTATGCCCGGACGCACTTCCTTGCATGCGAAGATGTAGCTGGTGGGTCCCAGCGATCGGGGAAACTTTTTTCGCGAATACGGTGGCCCGTCCGGTGGGTCCCATTGTCGTGGAGGAATCATTATTTTTCGTGTAATAAGGAGGCACTTCCTTCTGCGACCGTGGACCCACTTGTCACCTGTCCACGTCATATCCACGTCCGATGGAAGTCGCTCCTTGACCACGTTGACCATGCCGCGCCGAGAGCACCACGGCGGTGGGCGATGGCGATGCCTAGGAAGGGGCGACTCGGGCCGGGAAGACGCAGCGATGGATGCCCACGCCAAGAGGAGTACGAGGGTTCACCGTTCGGTGTAGTGTGAGGCTGCTGTCGCCGCAGAATAACAAGGGGTGTGGGTGAGTAGAGGGATGGCCTGGCCAGCGGTGGGAGTAGTAGTGGGCGGTGAGGCCTCCGCGGCATCACAACCGGCCACGGGAGGCAGGAGCACGCAGCACGACCGGCGCTGGTTTGGGCGGCTGGAGCAAGAAGACTGGAGGTTGAAGAAGCACTACAACCGTTGGATGAACATCATACGGTAAGAGGAGCTAGAATCGTTCATATTGACTAAGTTGACAAAGCCCTCCGTCCCCGTCAACTTGGTAGGCCCACAAGTCAGCCTCGGTTATCTTTGGGTTCCACCGGCGGGAGTATTCATTTTTTTGTGCGTAATAAGGAGGCACTTCCTTCCATGCGAAGATAGCTGGTGGGTCCGACAAGTCAACGGGGGGCATGTTTTTTTCGCGAAATACAGAGGCCCTTCCGGTGGGTCCCAGATGTCAGGTGGAGGAATCATTATTTTGCGCGTAATAAGGAGGCATTTCCTTGTGTGCGGCCGTGGACCCAGCTGACAGCCTCTCCACGCATAGTCTACTTCCGATGGTGTCGTTCGTTGACCACGTTGACCACGCCGCGCCAAGCGCATCCAAGGTGGTGGACGACGGCGAGGCCCCGGACAACAATGAGCCGGAGATGGGAAGACACGGGAGTAGAGTCGCAGACGGAGAGGTGTACGAGGGTTAACTGGTTCTAGTGCGGTGTGGTTCGGTAGTCGGTGGAGAAGAACAGGAGGTGTGGAGGGGTGGAGGGATGGCCTGACCAACGGTGGAGTAGCGCTTCATAGCGAAGCGTGCTAAGCAGAGCTGCTAGCCGCAGGAGGCAGGAGGTGGTCCCTGTGGCGCTGGAGAAGAAGACGAGAGATTGAAGATGGATGCCGGTCGTTGGATGTAAATCCAACGGCTAACATTTTAGAATCATTTTCTGACTAAATTGACAACGACTTACGTTGGCTTCGACCTATTGGCCCACATTTCAGCCTCCAAAAATGTGGCACGTATTCAACCCATTTTTTCAGAATTTACAGTCTTTTTTTTGCGCGATAGAATTTACAGTCAATTTGATCTTTTTTTTTTGAATTACAGCCATTAGCTGGGCTGGGTGAACAATTAATGTAGCATCCATGTGGCCCATTTATTTTATTTCCTAAAAAATTACAGGCCATTTGCACTTTCTCGAAATACATGATTTTGCTGGGCTGATTCTAATTATAATGTTGGGTTGGGCCAGCAATGTTATCAAAAAATAAAAAAGGGCTGAGCATTTTGTTATAAATATATTTAAATAATAAGTGATATTATTACATTCATCCTTAAATCTTACCAAGCTTTTGTACACAATCACTAGGATTTTCGTACCAAAACAATTCAGGATTTTATTTGTTAAGAAATTATTTTTATAAGTTAATAAGATGTGGGATATTGTTTTCTTACATATGTAAGTATCATTAAATATATGATGACAATAAAAATAATATATAATAACATATAAAATAATTTAAATATATATAATATAGTTAGAAGGGAAACATAAGTTGTACCTGGCATTCCTATTCTTATATAGAAAAATAGAACATACCTCTGCATTTTCTTCAAATAAAAATACATAAATTGGGCTGCCAAAAATAAAACCTTGGATGGGAGGTCCATAGGCCGGTCGATACATGACGGCCCTAAGAAAATACAAACAGGCCCTCCCATCCGAGGTCGTGGGCTGCGCATGTTAAAAATGAAAGCCTAGACGGGGCAGCCCAAAACCACGTCCAACACTTGCCAAAACTTCGCCCCTCGTTTTCTCGTGTTTCGCACACTCGACATTGTGTGGGCATTTTGACCGCATCATATGAAGATGTGCTATGCATGAATGTTGATCAAGATGATGTTAATCGGCTGGTAGTTCCATTTTCGACCATGAATAAAACTTCCAACATGATGTTAACCCTGTTTGAAAAGGCCGTGTTAATATAAATGCTCGCCTCTGAAAGTTGCAGCTTATCTGAAACTGAACTTGCGCTTATCTGAAACTGAAACTTGCGCTTCTTCTCGTCTGCACTTTTATACTCCTATGAAACTACATTTTTTAAGTGCTAAAATAGATCTCTAGAATTCATAAAATTCTTTATATGCTCAATACTGCAAATCTGAAATTCAAAAGACATTCATATATGGAAGTACTCTCAAAATACACAACACAAAACACAATTCACAACCTGCAAATACTGACAACCCTAAGCTCCTCCTGACAATTCACAACCTGCCCGACTATTGGGCTGGGGGGGGGGGGGCAGCCCCCCCCCCATATTCCTTGGCGACAGACAGCCGCCCCGTGAGACGATGTGAACGGCGAGGGAGACGATGGCGGGGAAGCGTCGTCGGGCCAACTGCTTTTCTCCTCTTGCAGTTGGGTTCGGTCGACGAAGACTCCACCAGCTCGCTCTGGCAGGACACCCTCACAAACAGCACCTTGTAGATGCTCGATCCTTCAATCTCTGGTGGATGCTCCATCTTGGATCGATACTCCCACCGCTGCTCCCTCACGATCGGATTCGGTGAATCTGTTTGCTCCATGGCCCAGAGGAGCAGCTCTATGTACTCCGGCGCGAGTCCCTCCAGGAGTATCGCCGCCTTTTCGCCTCATTGCGAGATATTTGGCCATGGATGTCGCCGCCGCTAGTTGGTCCTTGTTGTCAAACCAAGACTGCATCTCCAACATCCTAGCTAGCTTCATAGGGTCACCGTCTGCGATACTCACGTATCGGTTGTACTCCTCCATCGATCTACTTCTCCACAGCACCTTCACTCGCCGGCGGTGGTTTTTGAATGGAAGAGGAGAGGAGCAGCGCTGGTTTTGGATTAGAACGAGAGAGGAGCGATGCTGGTTTTGGACTGGAACAGGAGAGGAGGGGCGGTGGTTTTGAAATGGAAGAGGAGAGGAGCGGCGTTGGATTTAGATTGGAAGAGGAGAGGAGCGGCGGTGGTTTAAGAGGAGAGAGCGGAAGAGCGGCGCTGGTCTTGAAAGTATTTTTTTGTTGTTTTGCGTATTTTGGGTCAAAGTTTGACCACGTACTGTATTTGACAAGCAAAATGTGAATGCATGTCACCAAAAATTGTATCGTTTGGTTCTTATCTGAATATACTTTCAAATTACATTATTTTTGCAATGTATAACATATATTTTATGTGCGAAAATCATGGTCAATTATGACCCAGAATAAAAGGGAGACTAGTTAATGTGGGGTCACTTTCTTAATTGAAGGGTAAATTGATTTTGATTTTGATCCAGTCACAGCGCGTCGGCTCTCTCGCCCAATTCTAAATCGCCGCCGCACGCTCCTCTCCCTCTTCTCCATTGCAAAACCACCTCCTCTCCTCTCCGCCATCTCCATTCCAAAATCACCATCTCGCCTCTCCCTCTTCTGATCTTCTCCATTGCAAAACCACCTCCTCTCCTCTCCATCATCTTCATTCCAAAACCACCTCCTCTCCTCTCCATCATCTCCATTCCAAAACCACCGTCTCGCCTCTTCCTCTTCTGATCTTCTCTCCATTGCAAAACCACCTCCTCTCCTCTCCATCATCTCCATTAATTCCAAGACCACCTCCTCTCCTCTCCCTCTTCTCTATTGCAAGACCACCGTCTCTCCTCCCATCTTCCAAAGCTAGCACCGGACCACTCAGAAGGACATCTATGGAGAGGATGCAGCAGCGAATCAGGCAGATCACCGGTGGCGACGAGGCAAAGTTAGCCAGGTTGAAGGAGATCCTTAGTTGGTTTGACATTGAGTGGGAGATTTCGAGGACGATGTGCGCCATGTGGCAATGTATGCGAAAGAGCGAGACGGCGGCGATGAGGGCGGCGATGTACATGTACTCCTCGGCGGCAGTCACACCGCAGTCCTCCGAGTTCATCGAGTATCTCCTATGGGCGATGGAGCGCATGATTCGCCGAGGCGATAGTCGAGCGTAGTGGTGGGCGTCAGGTCGAAGGTCGAGCACCCAGAGGATAACGAATCGATCGAGTATGGTGTGCCGTTCGTGAGGGTGCAGAGCCAGCCGGAGCCACAGGAGTATTCGTTCTCCCACCACAAGAGGAGGCCGGATGGCGCGACGTCGCTTCCCCGCCGTTCTCCACGGTTCCCTCGATGCTTGCCTCATTTCAACGGCGGCGGTAGGGTTTAAGGTAAGCTTCGCACTAACCTAATCTTCCACCTGCTCATGCTTACAATCAGTGTGACAGCTAATGGAAATCATGCTTACAATCAGTCTCCGAGTACTACGCCAATCACCTTAAAATAGCTCTGGACCTTTGGGTCAAAGTTGTGACACAGTGTACAAATAAAGAAAAATAGATTGGTGCTTCTTTCATAAAAGAGTACTCCCTAGAAAACTGCCAATATAAGCTACTAGTATTTGGTTAGAGGATTTGTCTGCCGAGAAAGATCCGTCCACGAGAGCGCCACACATCCCATCGGTGGTGGTGGATGCCAATGCGTGCATGCAGCATGGTTGGTGTCGGTAATTTTTACTTGGCACACCTCGCACTCTGCATATATGTCGGTTCCATACGCACATTTATGCAGTTCCACCAAAATGCAATGAATAACCTGTTTGCACAGATAATGAAAAAGCGTGATTACATTATAGTGGCACTAGTTGATGAAACACACAAAATAAATAGAAGAAAATATTGCGATAGTATCATAGTATGCCATGCTGCGAGGCGAGATGGGCCTGCGACGCCTCATCTTGACATCGCCCCAAGTCTCCCAGATACACCTTCCGCCAGTTGATGAACATCGGTGTACAGCAAGAGTACAAGGAGGCGCTTTGAGACATTCAAATCTCTATTTCATACATATCAACTAAAATTAAGCACCCTAGTTTGCAGAAACGCTTAAACATTAACAATGGGACTAGTTGATGAAACATACTTTAACAAAGAGAAGCACTTTCTTTATCTACATTGGAAATGACATGATAGAGATGACACTCGCTCTGTTTTAACTGTATTTTACTTCATTTTATCAGTGACACTAGGGTCGAGCATGTGGCAAACGAGATGTACCGTGCGTCGCAAGGATGGAGGCCGGGGGGTGCTTAGACTGGGATGCTGAAGCTGTCTCTTTCAGTCACCAACATGGATGATTCAATTCATGGGACCTTTTGGTGCAGTTCACCTAAAATGAAGCAATGTCCCGTGAGCTAGCAGCTTCTTCTTCAAAAAAATTTAAGAAAAGGGCTCCAGCCCCGGTTCCATTTCCATCAGAAAACAACATTGGTTTAACGTGTCCTTACTTTTAACGGTCTGCGATCGCTACATTTTACCAAAGTGGCATTACATAAGAGTGGCTCGGGCAACAAACATCGAACATGATATCCAGGTTGGTCCCATTTTTGTTCGATATAGCCACCTTATACTTGTGTGAGGCTAGCAAATCTAGTGTTGGACTTACTCTGCTGACTTGTCCCCGATCCCCACTTTCTTTCATTTTTCAACCAATAGATCGGGTTTATATTGAGTTTGTACTGCGTTCCCTTTATGTCCCTATTAGACCTAGAGACCAGTTGGATAGCCGCCTCTACTACTTTTCGCCCCATTATTTCCTCTTTCACCAAGTCCTAGATTCAGGTAACAAATCCCCCACCCCACCCCTTTCTTCCTTGTTTGAACCAAGTAGTACTAGATTCTAGTGCATGAACTAGTTTTACCTCTTAAACGTAAAAAAAATCAAGTGGTTTTCGAACAGCTGATCGATCCTATCTACGAGGGGGCCTGAGAAATAGTAAAAGTTACAAATGTAGTGACGTCAGGAGCTCGGGAAGTAGAGCAAGGCGGTTTCAAGGAAGTTATACCGATGGTCGTCGGGATGTCGCTAGGTGGGCGGCGGAGGCCGGATCTGCCCACACGACAATGAGCGAGGAAGAAGGGTCGAAGCCCTCCCTCGCGGCGGTGCTTGGGAGAGAACGGCAAAGCAGGCTGATCGGGCGCGCCATGGTGGGTAAGAGCCGTCGCCAAGGACGACCGCGTGAACGTTGCACCTTCTCACCTTCCCCGGCTGAGAGGATCCGGCTGGATCTGTGACCAGCGGTGAGCAGAGAGAGAGAGTGTGTGTGGCCACCGCTGTCGTGTTTAGATCTGGAGAGGCCGAGACAGTGTGAAGAGAGCAACACTAGCAAGCAAGCGCGGAGGCTCCTGCCTATATAGTGGAGTAGTACTTAGTTTTCTTTTGTCTACCGGAGCCGGCTTGACCTCGTCAATGACTGTCGAGAAGTCTTCATGAACGTGGCCCGGAGGCGCAGTTGTCGTCATTTCGATTTGAAGCGCCGGATTATAACATATAACACAAAAAAATGCCACATGACAAGAAATCATAACCTCACTGCCCAAAGGAGACAACATGAATCCCGACGGACAAACTAGACGAGGAACAAAGCTCAAATTAAAGATAAACTCGTAGAAAAGGGGTCCGTCGATAGATGTCCTAATTAACATAGCCGCTTGACCTAGATGGCAGCCGAGTAGTCACTTTGATCGTGCATGTGCCCCAATGACTAGCCCAACTCAGTTGTCGTTGTTTAACCCTCGCAGTGATCCGAAGCACATGACACCTAATTTTGCGAGATGACAAGAAACCTTTTTTTAGATTTCTCACCACAACTACAGCCATGTACAACACAGCCTGCACGATATGTAGACGATAGCCAATCCAGCGTGTCTGCTGGAGTCGTCACATGCATGGACGAACCGATCTTCCGTGTCTTGCGAGGATCGCCCGAGCACCAACGTAGTACAACACTTCTCTAGTACTATCGCCGCCTCCCACTTCTATTAAGTCACCCGACTTTGCGGGCCGGGAGTTTGCCTATGGTCGGTTCTCAATTGCCGTCCCACATGTGTGTGCGAACGCAATATGACGCGCTTCCATTCGGAGAGCAGCGTGCTGATCGACCGACCGTCTGGGTGCGACGCGAACGCGACGGGCGTCTGTATACTCCGTACATGTGTACCGCCGTTTTCTAGATGCTTTGCTCCATGGCGCGGCGCAATCCATGGATACAAAATTAGTATATCAGTATACTATTTAAAAGTCGAGGGCGGGGCTTTTCCTGCCCGGTTGGCGGCGGGACAGTTCCGCCTAGTCGGGTCGACAGAGACGCGAGAAGACGAGGGAGTAGGCTACTGCAAACGTAGGGTTGTGTGATTTGTTAGCGAGTTACTGCTGGACAGGTGGGGCCCCGTGATTTGACTTGCCATTATCATTTTAACTGCGGCGCTACGACCGGTGTGAGTCTCCTGATTCCTGACCACCTCCATACAGGTGCCTCTCCCAATGCTCCACCATGTAGTAGAGGCTGGCTCTTGCATGAGAGCCCACTTCTCCACTTTTTCCTTGCCTCTCTTTCCTCCACATATGCAAAATGCCATGTAAAGCGACTATTGTACTTACTTGCTCCTACAAAGCTTAAGCTTGCCACATAGGCATAAAGTCCGATGTGGCAAGTTAATCAAGAAGAGAGAGACTAGTTTGGTGACCCAAGGAAGAAACGATGCTAAGCGCGTGTACCTAGGTGAAAAGACAATTTTGAGTCTATAGCTAATTAAATGAAGCAAACTTAGCAACACCATTCCATTGGAAGAGGTCACTCCTTGGCAAATGCAATAAATACTAGTACTCCCTGTGTCCCATTATATAAGAACGTTTTTGACACTACACTAGTGTCAAAAACGTTATTATATTATGGGACGGAGGGAGTACGAAGAAAGAGATAGAGAGGAGTAAAAAAATACACTTATAGCCAACCTTATAGCCAACCTTGTTGTAGTATGAGTGACTAAGTGATGACTATGTATGACATGCCAACATCAGATAGCTTAACGCACCGTGTTAAATCTCCAAGGGCGCGACAGCCAAGCGACGCTGGCGATCGTGGTAGGCGCGCCATGATACGGCTCTTGGCAGCCCTTGGATCTGAGATCAAACGGTCGCATGCTAAGTTGTTGAAAATTTGCGTAATAACCCTCCGTGATAGGATATTCACCCATAGGTCTAGAATCACGCCATGCAACCATTCGATCTCAGATCCAAGGGCTCTCGAAGCTCGTATCATGGGAGAATGGAAAGCCACTACCCGCTGCTCGCGACGCGGCAGTTCGCTCCTACTCGTCCCTCGCACGCCCTTTAATACTACGGCGGTTCGCTCCTAGTCGTCCCATCCATTCACATTACGGCAGTTCCACTAATCCTAACCCTCCTCCCAAATCCATGGCATCCCAAATCTCCCCGATCGGCGGTGAGTACAAGGTTAGAACCATCACCGGTGATGAGTTCGACGTCATCTACACCCCTACTTCCGCGACGGTGAAAGGATGCCTTTCGCTCAGACGCATGTTCAAGACTCGATGATGAGTGGGTCACTGGGCTAGATGTTGAGTACACCACAGTCCCGGGACGAGAGAAGGATCTAAAGGACGAAGAGAGGAAGAAGCCCGTCGTGATCCGTGTTTGCGTGCATGACTTATGCTTGGTCTACCACATATGCCATGCCGACGTTGAGTGCCAGGATTTTAAGGACTTCCTCGAGAGCAACCTAGTCAAATTCGTTATTGTAGACTTTGGTAACGACAAAGAAGTCTCGTCGGATAGGCCTCGTTGTAGGCAACACCTTCGACCTCCAAAAGAATCGGCCGGTGTCCTCTCGTCACCTTCAATCGCCGACCTGGCAGGAGCCATGGTTCATCCTTCATACGGTAAACCGGAGAAACCTCCATACACGCTTTCATCGTCATGCATGGCAGCGGAATGTACTAGATATAGACCACATCCAAGACGCTGCAATGGATGGCTACCTTTGTTTCAATATCTATAAGGGTTGGATGAAGAGCAACAGCCAAGTTGGCGGTTCAAGCAAAGAAGTATCGCCAAGAGGAAGAGGGACAAGGACGAAGTCGAGGACGTGGGCGAGGACTCGAGTAAGGTGGCGATGTTGTTGCTCATGGCGGTTCTAAACTTCTAATGCAAAGTTCACCGTATTAGTTGCATAGTTTAATTTCGGTGTGCTTAGTTTAATTTGAGGGTGTGTTGTGTTGAGCCCCAAAGAGAACTATGTTATGTTTCTTCTTGTTACTTTAACTCTACAATGCGTACATACTAGTATTTCTTACATTTCATCTTTTAGTTGGTATAGTACTACCACTGCTTTCTTCACATTATATACGTACAATATATATGGCCAACATCATATAGCCAGCAGTTTAGTTGTCAAAATTTTTCGTGGTGCTTAGTTTTGTCAAAGAATTCCGAGGTGCTTAGTTTTATTTGAGGGTGGGTTGTGCTGGACACCATTATTGTGACTAGCCTTTTAATAGTACTATATGCATAATTTGGCGACGAGCGCTCTCTATATGTATTACCTCCGTCCTGGTTTATAGGTCCCCTTTGTAGTTTGTATCAAATTTTGACTAAAGATTTAACTAACAAAATGTTAATGCATGTCAAGAAAAGTTATCTCATTGGATTCGTACTTGAACATAGTTTTCAAAAATATAATGTTTGGTGACATGCGTAAACATTTTTTTAGTTTAATCTATGGTCAAAATTTGGCACGAAATATAATGGGGACCAATAAACCCGGACGGAGGTAGTACCACCTTTTTTTTAATTTCAAGTTTTGCACCATGGCGCAATCCATCGATACTACTGATGTACAAAAGTATACATTTTTTAAAAGGCTAGAGGGCGGGGCAGTCTAGCTTGGTAGGTTTCACGAGAGGCGAGGGCCTTTGTGATTTTACGGCTCATTACTGCTAGAAGGCGGGGCCTTGTGATTTGACTGCTCATATAAATGCGCCGACGACCTGATCGAGGAGGAGCAAAGAACCGTCGCGGTATACTCAAGTTTTCCAATTGGAGTAGTATCGCTGACGGAGGAGCACGAAACACGGCAGCCCAGTGCCATATGGCGATAAAAAATGATCTAATTTGCTAGTCATCTCATTGTTAGCATTGTTCTATTCATTCCCTCAAAAAACAAAAACCATTGTTCTATTCATGCCTCGCAGAGAACGTGACACGTGCAGCGAAACACCCGAAGCAAAAGATGAAACACAGCAGCAAAAGAAGAAGGAAGATTATCACCCCAAATGATCTAATTCGCCGCAGAGTCGTAACTGCTTCTTCATCGCCTCCACGACCTCCATCTCCTTGCGCGTCTCCTCCGCCATCTTCTTCATTCTCTCCATGACGCGGGATTTCTCGACGCAAGCCTTCATCATCTGTTCCACAACCGCATTACGTACCTTGACAGCAGCCGGGTGCTCGATGCAGAGCTTCGCCAACTCCTCCTTCTGTTTCATGACGAGGGCCTGCAGCATCTTCATCGAGGTACTACTATTCTCATGCAGCTTCTTCCAGCCGGCGTTCTTCTCCTTCAACAGGTCGATCTCGTGGCAGAGCTTCGCCTTGTCCTCCTGAAGTCGCAGGATTTCGCCGGTCGCCTTCTTCTCCGAGGCAATACTCTTCTTGAAAGAAAGATCACCAAGCCGGCGGTCAACTCCCCTGCTGATTGAGCTCGGCGGGCATGTCGTCGAGGCTCTCCTTCAAGAACTCCGTCAAGCCTTGGATGAACTCCTTCGCTTATTGAGGTGCTTATTGTGCTGATCGGGCATGCCGCCGAGGATAACGACTCCAGCTCCGCCGACTCGGCATGTTCGCCTCATGGCTAGGGCGCTCCTGGGAGCCATCACCTGCCCGTGAGAGATCTTTCGAGGTCTCTGCGTGGTGGCGAGCCCTCTCTTTTTTTTCGCAGCCTTGGTTGCCGCTCCCTTGTTACGAGTAGTTCTCGACCTAGAGCTCTGCTCACCGGCCATGACAACGACGGACGAAGAAGAAGCACTTGTGAGGAGGAAAGGTAGAGTAATTTTCGGTTAGGTAGTTCCCCTTTTTATAACCTAAGTACTAGCACTAGTAGTACTAATACCTGCATAGTGGGAACACGTTCAGGTTTGGTACGCACTAGTAGGTGTGAGCAGGCTTTCGAATGTGATGGGAACAAGGTAAAGATTAGTTGATGGTTTTGGTTTCGAGGCCCGAAACGGCTCCCGATGAGTTTAGCGGAACATAAATTTCAAGTACTACACTGCTCAAATGCGTAAATATTATGTTACTGTCAAAAATTGGCACAAAATACGAAGGAGACCAATGGAAGTACTACTAGCAACCCACGATTTAACTACTCACATGCGCGTAGTGGAGTAATAATGTCTTTCTTCTGCCCTCACGTCCACTCAATTTGCATGCGTTGTATAAATTGACCATCAATAAAGTGAACGACTTTACACGCGTCAAATTATCACATGGGGTTGATCTTGGTACAAAATTGCGTCCGCCGTGTACCGCGCAGTGCGTGCGAGGAATGAGTGCGTGCGTGGCGTGCGTGCACATCTTCGCTTCGTGCATGTACCGCCAGTATGGCTCAGGGAGGACGAGTACATTCTTCTGGAACCAGCAACACGTCACTATGATTGATAGAGGCGAGGGTGTCCCGATCTTTCGATGAGATGATAACTATCGATTTGGTGGAGTCGACTTTGACGATCCGACTACAAACGTGCACGACGTTGCGCCTTAGCAATCGCTAAACCAATCTCCCGAGGTTCTTGGCGATCTTTGGAAGCACAATCAGCGACCACGAAGGTCTATTCCTGCACGCAATCGAAGAATGAGCAAGAATATGATAAAGCAATCTGAATATTGCGAATATATATGAAGTATTGATAATGGTGGGGATCCGTAGCGGCCTTGGTCTGGTCGTTGGACACAAACGAAGTACACGAAGTTGCAATGGCTAACTTTTAACTAAACAAATCCCCAGAGAAAAGCTACTAGATGGATCTACTTATATAGGAGCAAGGGATGGCGGCCAAGGAGGTGGGAGGACGTCCCAAGGCAGCCTAAAACTAACCCTAGGTCGTACAAGGCCAATGGGCCCAAGTGGAGGTGACGTAACACCTTTGGACTTGTAGTTTGACTCCGGATTCTGCTGCAGCATCAGATTGTTTCGTCCATAACTCAACGCTCCGGACGAATTTTAAGGTGAATCCAATTGGGTTGGAAAGTGCATGAAATTTATTTTCCAACAAAAAAAGAATCAACCAATTTGGAGTCCGTATGAAAAAGTTATTGACGTTTTGAGTCAGGTATGTCTGTGCAGTCCGAATCTGCGTCCAGAACGTGAGAGACTTGGACTCTATCTTCTCTTGGGCCAAAAGTGACGTGAGAGGACTTTTTGAACAGCACCTAAACTTCTCCTTTTCCCTTATCTTCATATGTGTATTGTACAAATATCCCGTACACCTGCAATTAGACAAAACACAAAAGTATGTGAAGTATTTTTGTTCTGGATAACATAAATAGATTATTGAATAGTTTGCACTAGAAATCACCTGACAAATATGCATGTATGCAATATTTTTGGTCTTATCCAAGGTAGTCATGTCCTCATCATCCTCCACTTCTTGAAAACAAAGCCGTCCTCGGCGTTGCTTAGTCTGAAATGTGGCTAACAAAAGAGACAAGGTGTACACGTTGTATATGTATATGTCATCCATTTTTACTTCCCCTGATTTTTGCACATATGACACATGAATAGATGAGTAACTTGCATAGTTCATAAAATCTAAAGCCAAAACATTATCACAAGAAGTAGAAGGCATGAAAATATTGCAACTCAGTTTGCACATATAAGTGAAGCTCTTATTCATTTCAAAAGATTGACAATGTTCATCATTAAACCATCCCAACATTGGTGAATAAACCTTACTTGCATCAAATTTACATGCTACAACATGCTTAAATAAGCAAACATGCAATAAGTCATTCGACACAGAATCATCACCAAGATTATAGGTCATATCAAAATGATTAAACATTGATTATTTTGCATCAACAGTTAATTCAATGGGTGCACTCAAAATTGTTGGTATTACAGTTGTTTGATCACATGACGCATTCATGACAGTATCAAGATTCTCTAAAATAGGTGATGTGCTCAAATCACCAGATAACTCAACACATGATGCACTCAAGTTAACTAGGGATGCATCATTCTCATGTGAAGTTATATCATTAATACCTTTATGTTACCTTGTCGCAAAGACGAGCTGATGTAGGTACAGGCGTTGATAATGCACCATACACTTGAGATGATGTCGCTCACAATCTGAGGTGGGGCTGCTCTAGTAGGTGCAACGGTGGAGGAACCAACCGGCGGCGGTGAGCATGAACTGGAATAGTAGTTGTTGTAGTCACCCAATGCATCCTCCTGTGTCTGCTCTCAAAGGTACAAGCGAACATACATACCAAGAATGCAACGAGGAATATAGTGAAATCTTGCACGGATAGCATGGTTCAAACCACCAAAAATCTATTCATTTTATCATCCTCGATTCTTCTATGTCACAATGATGCATATAAGATTTGAACTCTTGGTAGTAAGCATGAACAGTGTTACTGCCTTGTTTTAATTGTTCCAATTTGCGAAGCAATTCACGACGATAGTAAGGAGGGAAAAATTGTTGTCTCATTACATCTTTCAAATCTTTCCAAGTTCTGGGTTGGTTATCATTGTTTTTCTTACAATGCACACTCCACCAAACAGAAGCAAAACCAGTAAATGCTTTAGTGGCAGCTCGTACTCGCTCAAGTTCAGAAAAGTCATGGTGACTAAAAACGTGTTCAACTTCAAGCTCCCAAGCAAGATAAATAGCAGGATTAAATCTACCCTCAAATGACGGTAAAGAGATAACCTGACCATGTGCTTGTGTGTGTTGTGCCAACTCTCGTGATGGTGGAGATGTGTTCGTCGTCCAAGAATTTCTATCTCCTAAACCTGTCATGATTAGTAGAAACAAGAAACAAAATTCGAGAATAATGTTCTGATGAACTACTAGGATGTGGTTGTAAAGTGCTCACAAGAAGCAAATTTCAATATCTTACAAGTTCTTACCATGCGGCGGTGGTGACAGCAACCAGCGGTGTCAAATAACTCCAAAGATTGTGTAAAGCAATTGCCGGGAACGTCGATACACGGTGTAGAAATATGTGGAGCTGGGTTGGCTATGTATGGTAGCAAAAGATTAGCAATAATCAATTCGAGATGCAATATTGAATAAGCGCTCAACGACGGTATCTTGTCTGGTCCCAGGCTAGACCGGACTAGAGACGCGAGCCTAGAACACTAATGAGGTCACGGCGTAGCACAACTAGCATCAATGAAGGATAATAAGTAGCTCGACAGCAAGATATAAGTGAAGATCACAACGGCAATAAAGATAATGATGAAAACAAGCGCCAAGCGGGATATACAACAACTCTCTCTCAATTTTCCTCTTGAAAAGTTTGAGCCAATTTTGATAACTTTTTTCAAATAATGCTAATAACTCAAGCTTTCCAATGCAAAAGAATCACTCAATTCGAGTTGATATGAGGAGTCAAAAATTCTAAAACTGGTTTGAAAAACTGGAATAAGCTGTGTTCACGAACTTGGAGGGCAAAAGACCTATTTAGAAGCCGATTTTGAGGTGCCAAATATTGAACAAGCTTCGCAACTATTTAGATGCGGCTCGTCTTGAGCTTTAATGTGAGTATTCATGAGCCAAAGCGGACTTCGATGAGGAAGTTATGCCTGTTTTACTTGAGCGATTGCACAAAACAGATTCAATCCGAATTCAGCTCTGAGATTGAGTCTAGATAGATCCGAACTTTGTTTTTTTTTCTCTCTTTTTTTTCTCACACTTTTTTCCCTTTTTCTTTCTCTTTTTTTTCTCTGACTTTTTTTTTTACTTTTTTTCCCTTTTTTTTCTCTCTCCCTCTTTCCAAACAAACTAGATAAGATGCAGATTGAATCAAGTGAAGACGTGAACAATCTCAACTATGATTATACAACGAACGGTGGGTAGCACGTGGTGGAAATTGATGGATGAATGGTGGTCAACGGAAGGGATAACTGCAGCAGCGGCATGACTAATGTGAACAGAATTCGAAACTCTAAACGAACTAGACACTAAGACCAGCAACTCGACACGACGATGCAACCGATAATTCAATAATGCAAACAATGAAAAAAAAACTGCAAAGGCTCAGACTGGCTTGGACAAAGGATGAATAGATCTAACTTTTTTTGTGGCTTTTTCTTGGACAATAGGTAAGAAAATAAATCTAATCTAGGGATAATTGGAAATTCTCACCGAGCAACCTGAAAACTGATACCACTTGATAGAGGCGAGGGTGTCCCGATCTTTCGATGAGATGATAACTATCGATTTGGTGGAGTCGAATTTGACGATCCGACTACAAACGTGCACGACGTTGCGCCTTAGCAATCGCTAAACCAATCTCCCGAGGTTCTTGATTTACTTTGGAAGCACAATCAGCCGACCACGAAGGTCTATTCTGCACGCAATCGAAGAACGAGCAAGAATATGATAAAGCAATCTGAATATTGCGAATATATATGAAGTATTGATAATGGTGGGGATCCGTAGCGGCCTTGGTCCAGTCGTTGGACACAAACGAAGTACGAAGTTGCAATGGCTAACTTTAACTAAACAAATCCCGGAGAAAAGCTACTAGATGGATCTACTTATATAGGAGCAAGGGATGGCGGCCAAGGAGGTGGGAGGACGTCCCAAGGCAGCCTAAAACTAACCCTAGGTCGTACAAGGCCAATGGGCCCAAGTGGAGGTGACGTAACACCTTTGGACTTGTAGTTTGACTCGGATTCTGCTTGCACATCAGATTGTTTCGTCCATAACTCAACGCTCGGACGAATTTTAAGGTGAATCCAATTGGGTTGGAAAGTGCACGAAATCTATTTTCCAACAAAAAACGAATCAACCAATTTGGAGTCCGTATGAAAAAGTTATTGACGTTTTGAGTCAGGTATGTCTGTGCAGTCCGAATCTGCGTCCAGAACGTGAGAGACTTGGACTCTATCTTCTCTTGGGCCAAAAGTGACGTGAGAGGACTTTTTGAACAACACCTAAACTTCTCCTTTTCCCTTATCTTCATATGTGTATTGTATAAATGTCCCATACACCTGCAATT
The DNA here is from genome assembly GCA_021605205.1 of Aegilops longissima. Classification (NCBI taxonomy): domain Eukaryota; kingdom Viridiplantae; phylum Streptophyta; class Magnoliopsida; order Poales; family Poaceae; genus Aegilops; species Aegilops longissima. The sequence continues at coordinate 336,511,986 of CM038678.1, forward strand.
TGACAAAACACAAAAGTATACGGACTCCAAGCTTGTCGATGGGCTTGGGAGTTGAGCTAGTATGGCAGTGGCCTGGGTCCAAAGTAATAGAAGTAGCACAAAAACATTTTTTTAGTGTAGGATTTTCCTTGCTCAAGCCTGCCTACTAGAATCGCCAGTGCTTGAAAGGAAAAGTGAATGAAAAACATAGGAATTGGAAAGTTTCCTATGGTACTACTTTTCATGAATTTGGTGCAAAGGAATGGAGCAAAGGAAAACTGTAGGATTTGTTCCTTTAGTATCTCCTTGAAAGAAAAACCGTAGTAATTCTAATTTCCACTTCTCCTCCTTTTCATATTCCTATTCATCAAGCACAAGACTAAGAGATAGTAGCATAATAGCATTATAACCGTACATTTTCTTGTGGTTTGACTTAATCTCACCATGCTTTTTGCATCCTATGATCTTCCAATTGTTGTGAATCAAACACCCAGTTAGCGTAAATCTGTGTTTTTAAATTCTCTGCTTTGCACGTGCATTCCTATCCTATTCCTGTCTATTTCCTATCCTGCATTGTTAGAATCCTCAAATTCAAACAAGCCCTTACTCAATTACTTCATTATAGATATGTGTCAAAGAAAACCTTGTGTGGTTTGTCCTGCTCTGCTGCGCAGTGTTCCACCCAGCTCAATTTGCTCCAACGACGGAAGGGTTCACCACAGCAGGATCCGCTCTCCAGATCGTCTTTCGCCGCCTCGGATCTTCTTCCCCACCGCCGCAGCCACGACAACCTGCATTACCATCATCAATCGAGCAGATGACCTTGAGGACTACACGGGTCCGCAAGAGAGGTCGCACTCTTCCGTGTTCCGCTTCGTTATGCGTCGCTTAATATGATGACATGCTACATTATCATCGTGTTCACCTATTAGACTCGAGTCAGTCCAAACTAATGTTTGAAACTTGAGTTTTAAATGGTTGTGGGGTACATATTGGGGCAGCAATCAGATTACTATCTGCTACTATCTGGTTAATCTCCGGTGTCTACTATGAGTTTCATGTTGGGTGCAAACAAACATTAAAGGAGTCATTATCTGTATTTTTTAACTAAAGCTATTATCTGCATGCTATCATTAGTTTTGGGTCTATCCACAGTTTGCTACCATCACTCTGGATTTGTGCATGCACTCCTTACATAATCTCACTATGTTTTATTCCTATGGTTGCCAGTTATTGAACACAATGGAACTGATCATGTAGAGCAAAAGAGATGAGCCTTGCGTGGCAATAAAGTTTCATGCAGACGTCGTTCCATGGTGGGCGCAAAGGCAGCCCCCTCCACCCATTTCGGATCGTAATCAAGAGGAAGATAACTGCTCGAGGGGATTCGTAGGAGAATACCACTCCTATTTACCCCATGAGGTCTTCGCTCTAACTTGGCATGCCGATGTTGGTAATATCATGCATATGGTGCCTTGCATTGCCCTCTCAGATACATTAAAGATGTCATCCGCTTAGTTTAGACATGCTTTGTGTTAATGCCATCTGTTTAGTTTCTTTATCATATATGTGAATCATGCAATGCCATCTTGTCTAGCCAGGCATCATATGTATGAATTTTGCAATGCCACCTGGTTAGCCACCATCTTATATGTGAATTATATCATGCCATCATTTTTTATTATGTGTTAAATTTGTCAACAATTTAAGTACATTCAATTACTCTTCCTGTGCATCAGCCATTCGCACAGGTCATGGAAAAATCTGGAGTGGAAACAAGGTCTTGAGAGCGCATAATGCTATCTCGACGGCGCATGTCTTGTTTGGTTACCGATAGCTCCTCGAGGAGGATTCGAGACAAATGACCACCATATTTCCCCACGAGGTGCATGCCCTAACTTGGCAGGGTTATGTTACTCATATCGTGCGTATGGTATCTTGCATTGCTATGTCATTTGCTTAGTTTAGACATGCTTTGTGTGAATGCCACATGTTTAGTGTCTAATTACCATATATGTGAATTATGCAATGCCATCTTGTTGCAAGACATTATATATGTGAATTATGCAATGTTATCTTGTTGCAAGGCATTATGTATGTGAATTATGCAATGCCATGCTGTTTAGGCAAGCGTCATATATGTGAATTATACCATGCCGTCCTTTTTTTGTATTTCTCATTGCTTTTGTCGACAATGTTTGTATATTCAACTGCTTTTCCTGTGCATCAGCCATTTGAATTGGCGTGGAGAAATCTGGAGTGAAAAAACAAGGTCTTGAGCGAGACAATGCTACTCTGAAGCAGATATCTTGCTGGTTGAGATAGCTCTTGAGAGGAGGATTCAGAGGCGATGACCAGTCCTATTATCCCCGAGGTGTATGCTCAAACTTGGCAGGTTATATTACTCATATAATGCATATGTTGTATTGCAATGCTCAGTTTTTACATCATATACACAATATTGAATGCCATCTCCTTAGTTGACACATCATATATGCAATTGTCCTCTACTCACTTCCTTAGTATATAAATCATATATTTGAATTATGTCATGCCATGATGTTTACATAGACAACATGTATCTGAATTATGGCATGCCAACCCATTTTTTAAAGACATAATATAGTTATATCATCTCATCCTGTTAAATAGTCATCATATTTTAAATTATGTCATTCTATCCGTGAATTATATCATGCCATCATGTTTCCATCGACGGCATGTTTGTGATTTATGGCATGCCAACCACTTTAATAGACACATCGTATAGTTATATCATGTTATCCTGTTTACATAGTCATCATATTTTGAAGTAAGTCATTCTATCCTGTTTAGTTAGCCATCATACATGTGAAATTGTGTCATGGTATCCTGTTTAATTAGCCATCATATATGTGAAATTATGTCCTCGCTATTCTGCTTGCTTAGACAACATAAATGTGAATTATTTCATGCCTGTTTTCCTCCCTACTATCCATTGCACCTATCTATCTTACAATGTCTGTACATTCAATTACTTTTCTTGTTTATCAGCCATTTCAATTGGAGGGAGTGATGGCAGTATCTGTGGGAGTAAAACACGGTCTTGAGAAAAGATCGTGCTACACGTCGATGCAGAGATAGAACCACGGTTGTACTTGCCCAAGAATCAGCCCGACCACACATAACCCACAATAATGCAGATTGTACCCCTACCCAGTTGGACAGAGAACCAGCTACACCCCTCTAACCCCAACCCCAGCAGTAGACACCAGTTCCCTTGACACAACACCGTCTCCACCACAGAGCACCCAAACACGAAAGCGGTTAGTAAGGCAAGCTGCGAGTGCCCAAATCACGAGGACCACCACTCCAACTCAAGTCAACGCTTAAAGCAGAAGAAGAATTGTTCTTAGGTCAGGTTCCGTAGCTATGGTTCATACTACTTTGCTCTTGCATCACTGTATTTACCGATACCAACCAATTTCAAATTTGAAGGATGCAATTGAAACTCCAATGACGCAACAGGTATGTTTTAAACCTGTTTCTTCAACGTGTTTGGCTATTTGCTGTTGTAACTTGCTCTATGTTGATTTCAGTTTCAATTGAATAAACATTTATGTTCTCATGCCATGCACATTACAAGTGTTGTTATTGCTGTGTAGTTTCCCACACTTATATTCTGTCTATGCTGCTTTGTCTTAAATAGATATGATTTGAACTGTATCTATCTTGATTTGGCAACATAAACTAGAATGATATAGACCATACAGTGACCATACTACATAGATATATGTTTGTTTCATGTTGTTATCCTGTCCACCTTACTACTGAACTGGTTTACCAAAATGAGTTTCATATACTACATTGTAAAGCTGAGATGTGTTAGTTTGTTTCTCTTTTAGAACGCGGATAAAATATTGGAGAAGAGTACCCTGTTATGCAATGGTAAAGGAAGTAATGCATATAAGGTTCAAGATAGTGAGACATCCCTGTTGGTCTCCAAGAAAGCTGATAAAAACTATATTGAGGACACTGAGACAACCCCAAAGTCCTGTCTTGATGTAGTGTTCGAGTTCTCGGGTTACCATCGCTGCACCAGCTCTTGAACTCGTTGCTGAATCAGTTCGACTTCTTGAGTCTCAACTTCAAGTTGAAAGACATCGATCGATGTTATGCGACGAAGCAAGGACCGAGGAAGTCCTGCAGAATTTAGATGCATACTTTCCGTGCAACAACAAGCTACTGGAGGACTTAAGCGCCAAACAAGAGAAAGTTAATAAGCTTGCTAAGCATCTTGCCAGCTTATGGGTACCCAGGATATTGTTTCTTGAGCTCTTCTGAAGTGGTTTCAGTTCTAGACTTGTTTTGTTGTGGCGTTTATATGCTGCTGTGTTCCCTATATTTGCACTGGTGGCGAACTTTGATGCCCAGTGGATGTAATATGTGTAATAGCCGTGATAGCCTAGTGTAAGTTGCTTGCTTATTTATTTTCTTGTTGTCTTGTTTATTTGTTTGCTTGTAGTCAGTGCAGTTCTTTTTCTGCGGTTTGCTAGTGGCTGCAATAACCTATTTTTTAAAACTAGGCCACAATAACCATGGGCGAATATTTACTGTAGTGACACTGGACCTACGAGCCGTAGAAACAGTGGGCCTTCTACGGGCCGTATAAATAGTGGGCCTTCTACGGGCCGTAGAAACAATGGGCCTTATACGGGCCGTAGAAACAATGGGCCTTCTACGGGCCGTATCATCAATGGGCCTTATACGGGCAGTATGATCGATTGGCGAAACATGGGCCAATAACGAGCGCATTATGGCCGTAACGGGCTAGAGTTGGAATCGTCCGTTCATGGGCCGACCATAACGGGCCATCGTTAATAGGCTGTATTTCATGGCGCTATGAAAACGCCCAACGTGTTAACGGACCACAAACGGGCCGATCAGAACCACGGACTGAATTTGGCCCATAAGCGAAAAATGACGATGAAGGGCCGTAAGTAAACGAATGCTAGAAATGAGCCCAAGAATAAATGGGCTCTGAGAAGGCCGAAAGATAACATGGTCTGGAAATGGCCCAACGGAATAACGGGCCCTTAATGGGTATAAAGTGATACACTGTTCATTACGAGCCAGTTTCACCACGGGCCGTTAATGGGTGTAAAGTAATACACTGTCATTACGGGCCAGATTCACCACGGGCCGTTAATAGGCCAAGAGTTACATAGGGCCTCATATGGGCCGAAAGACGTCATGGGCCATACATGGGCCAGAAGTGAAAACGGGCTGGAATGATATTGGGTGGCCCAGATGACGCTACTGGGCCTAATTCTGATAGGGCGTAACGGGCCTTGGGTTAGCGGGCTGTAAATGGGCTATATGCGAACTGGCCGTTAACAGGCTTTGCATGGGCCGGCCCGCCACCTTTTGACCAAGTCAAACGGGCCGGCCTTTTCACAGGAATGGGCCTCTGTTGGGCCGTGCCACGTGTCGACGTATCATAGGCGCCTTCTGTCCAATGAGTGGATAACATATGTCCTAACGGTGAGCCGACACGTGTTTCCTCTAGCCAATGATGATTTTACACGTGGAAAATCCCCATTGGTCGGGGCTGTTAACGGGTTATCGGATTCAAAACCTGACCCGATAGCTTAACGGCGTTTCGTTACGGTGGATGCCACGTGTCGGTCACCCTTGACGAAAGCACTTCTGTGACGCGCAATTTATCGTCATGGAAGTGGACACTTCCGTGATGATAATTTTGGTAATGTCATGGAACACTTCTACGACAACACAGGTATGACTATCTTGATTCTGTCATAAATTTGTCATGGATGTACATGCATGACAAAAAACGCGACCTATTGTGACAAACACGTATCATCATGGAAGTGTATTTTTTTTGTAGTGCATGTACTTTCTATTGCCGCTGAAGCTAGAATTTATAAAGAAATTCACTCAACAATAGACTACCACGATAGACCATATTCTGTCGCAGCAGCAACAATAATTCTGGAAGGAAACAAGCTATCCAACAGGGTTATTTTCAGGTTCTGAAACTTCATATGCTAAAATGTTATAATTGTTTTATGACATGCCGTTCTCTAATGTTAACTCATGCACACTGTTAAAATGGCACACGTAATTGTCCATCAATTTTCTTAATGAACAATATATTATTCTTTGATGAGTATGCATTACCTTCCATTGATGCCAAATTGATGTCTTGCTCCTAATTTTGCTAGTTTAATGGGTGAGAAGACAAAGACAAGAAAGCGGGCAACGGTGATTGTTTGAGCTAGAAGATGACATGTTGGTAGTCTATGACATCATGCTCAAGTCGAATGGAAAAGAAATGGATCCTCGAGTCAAGCTATATGACCTTAATTGGATGCAAATTTTTAGTTTTTATTGTTGTAATGCACTTGTGATTATAAGCTGCAGTATTTTATCTTCCAAACCTTGCTTACTACAAACTTTGAAGCTTAATGAAGCTTTGTTTTTCTTGTGTTGTACTACATTTTGTGCTTTATGCAGATGGACATGGTAGTTGTAATTGAATTGAAATATGTCGATTTCTGCTTTACGGTACTTCAAAGATCTTATCACTATTATCATCTGCATTTTAGATGATTATATTTGACATATTTGGATGTGTGAATGACGATGATGCTGTCTAGGACTTTTTGTTCTTGATCATTGCAGAAAATAAACATTTATTTTTTAGTTGATTATCATTTTTAGATTGTAAATATGTGAATGTACATCTTGAGATATGCATTTTGATAGTGATTACAATTCAACATAGCATCCACACAACATATAACATTCATTTCACAAATCCCCTGGCAGCCAAACAAGAAAATTCAACTTGGAATTAAAATCCCACCAAATGAAATCCTTCTAGGAATGGGATTTCATTTCATTTCCACCAAATGAAATAAAAACCTGGGCGCCAAATGAGCTGTATATGAAAGTGACAACATAGGAGACGCTTTATATGAAAAACATGGTGCTACTTTGAAGCACAAGTGTGGAAAATGATAGTAACATTGCCCCTTCTCTCTTTTCCCTCATTTTTTGTTGGGATCTTTTTGGCCTCTTTCTTTTCTTCTTCTTTTTTAAAATTTATTTTATTTCCTCACTGGGACAATGCTCTAATAATGATGATCATCACACTTCTATTTACTTACAACTCAATATTACAACTTGATAAAGCTGAAACATATGACTCTATATGGATGCCTCTGGCAGTGTACCAGGATGTGCAATGATACTAGCATAACATGTATGATAGTGATGAATGGTGGCTAAGTGATGACCCACAAGTATAGGGGATCAGTTGTAGCTCTTTTTGATAAGTAAGAGTGTCGAACCCAACGAGGAGCAGAAGGAAATGACAAGTGGTTTTCAGCGAGGTAATATCTGCAAGTGCTAAAATTGTAAGTAACAGAGTAGTTTGATAGCAAGATATTTTGTAACGAGCAAGTAATGATAATAGTAGTGCAGCAAGGTAGCTAGTCTAATCCTTTTGAGGCAAAGGATAGGCCAAAACAACCTCTTATAATAAGCAAAGCGTTCTTGAGGGTACATGGGAATTTCATCTAGTCACTTTCATCATGTTGGTTCGATTTGTGTTTGCTACTTTGATAATTTGATATGTTGGTGGACTGGTGCTTAGGTGATGTTTTACTTGAAAAAACCTCCTACTTATGATTAACCCTCCCGCAAGCATCCGCAACTACGAGAAAAGTATTAAGAATAAATTCTAACCATAGCATTAAACTTTTGGATCCAATTGGTCCCTTACAGAATAGCACATAAACTAGGGTTTAAGCTTCTGTCACTCTCACAACACATCATCTATTAACTACTCCATAATACATCCCCTTAGGCCCAAATATGGTGAAGTGTCATGTAGTCGACGTTCACATGACACCACTAAGGGAATCACAACGTACATACTATCAAAATATCGAACACACATCAAGTTCACATGATTACTTGCAACATGATTTCTCCCGTGACCTCAAGAACAAATGTAACTACTCAAAAATGATAATCATGCTCAAGATCAGAGGGGTATTAAATAGCATAATGGATCTGAACATATAATCTTCCACCAAATAAACCATACAGTAATCAAATACAAGATGTAATCAACACTACTAGTCACCCACAAGCACCAATCTATAGTTCCGGTAACAAGATTGAACACAAGAGATGAACTAGGGTTTGAGATGAGATGGTGTTGTTGAAGATGTTGATGGAGATTGCCCTCCCCAAGATGGGAGACTTGTTGGTGTTGATGATGACGATGATTTCCCCCTTCGGGAGGGAAGTTCCCCTGGCGGAATCGCTCCGCTGGAGGGCAAAAGTGCTCCTCTCCAAGTTCCGCCTCGAGACGGTGGCACTCCATCCCGAAAGTCCTCTCCTCATTTTTTCTAGGTCAAAATGACTTATATACCAGAAGATGGGTACCGAAGGTGGGCCTGGGTGAGCACAACCCACCAGGGCGCACCTGGGCTCCATGGCGCGCCCAGGTGGGTTGTGCCCACCTGGTGGGCCCCCTCTGGTACTTATTTGCTCCAATATTATTCATATATTCCATAAAAATTCTCCATAAAGCTTCAACTTGTTTGGAGTTGTGCAGAATAGGTAGCCTGACGTAGCTTTTCCAGGTCCAGATTTCCAGTTGCCGAAATTCTCCCTCTTTGTGCGTACCTTGCATATTATGAGAGAAAAGGCATTAGAATTACTCCAAAAAGCATTATTATGCATAAAAACATCATAAATATCAGTAGGAAAACATGATGCAAAATGGACGTATCAACTCCCCCAAGCTTAGACATCGCTTGTCCTCAAGCGAAAACCGGAATCGAAAAACATATCCACATGCTTAGAGAGAGAGAGAGAGAGAGGTGTCGATAAAAACAAAATACATACATAGAAGCATCATGTTGATTATTATAACAGCAACAAACTTAAACATAAGGCTTTTATCATAGAACTTTTATCGTATACTTCTCATGAACAAGTGACAATTCATCACACAATTGAAGTATAAAGCAAAAACTCTATTAGAAACCAACAAACTATGTTCTCAGTCAACTTTGCAACTACAATCCATCATCTTTTCAGGAAGGGTCACGTATCGAAGCCTTTAGGCAAGTCCACACACTCAACCATCATATAGTCTTCTATGATTGCTAACACTCACCGCATACACATGAACAAAACGTTTCAACCAGACACATAGAAAGATAGGGGCTTATAGTTTCGCCTCCCAACGTATTCACCTCAATGGTGATGTCAACAATAATAACTCAATACTACCCATATTCATCTGGACATATGTGCCTAGATCTTTCCTCACCACATGGTGCTTGCCAAAGGAGAAAATAAAAAGGAATAGAGAGAAAACTTTGACTCTTTGCATAAAAGTAAATACATAAAAGTAAAAGATAGGCCCTTCGCAGAGGGAAGCAGAGGTTGCCATGCGCTTATTTTTTTTTGTATGCTCAACCCCTTAGTGCAAAAGAACGTCACGTTGTATTGCCCCTTGTGATGGCAACCTTTATTATGCAGTTTGTTGCTTTTATTCTTCACCATCACAAGTTCGTACAATGCTCAATTTTCTCTTACACTAAATGATCTCACACTTTTAGAAGCAATTTTTATTGCCTTATTGCATCGATGACAGCTTACTTGAGGGATCTTGCTCAATCCCTAGGTAGGTATGGTGGACTCTTGAAAATAAGATTTGGGTTTAAGGGGTTTTGGATGCACAAGTAGTATCTCTACTTGGTGCGGAATTTTTGGCTAGCAAAGATGGGGAGCAAGCACCACACGTTAAAGGATCTATGACAATATGACTTCTATGTGAATATGAACAAACATAAATCATTAAGTTGTCTTCCTTGTCCAACGTCAACAATTTTGGCATATAGTATTTTGATGGGGGCTCACAATCACAAAAGATTTCTAGGATAATATATTTATATGTGAATCTTCTCTTCCCTTATTAATTCTTTCATGAGTTGCATCATTGACTAATGTTATGTTTGTTAATCTCTAATAAAACTTTCTATTTATACTTTTCCTTATGTGGTGTCATCACCTACCATAAGATTAGCATATGATCTTTTAATTTATTTCCTTTCCTTTTATTTATTTCCTTTCTTTTTATTTCAACATGAAAGTAAAGAAAGCAAAAACTCAAATTAAACTTTATTATATATCTCGCACACGATTACTAGGATAGATCACTAAGCAAACTCTCGAAAAGAAAGGATCGAACTAAAATTTTATTCATGTAAAGCAAAAGATCGAACTAAAATATGTAATGCAAAAGATACTGGGGATGATACGATACCGGGGCACCTCCCCCAAGCTTGGCAGAAGCCAAGGGGAGTGCCCATACCCGATACTCAATTTTATTTTGGTGATGAAGAAGATGGTGGCGGTGATGAAGAAGTAGAAGGTTTGCCCTTATTTTCCTCTAGCGTACTCCCGAGGATAAAGTTATCTACCCTCAACTCATCATTCTCCATCTCTAGCTTTATTATCCTCTTGCATAATGCCTCCATGCTTTCGTTTTTGAAACGGGGAGGAACTGTTTCGTCCTCATCCTCTTCGGAAGTCCAGCTATAGTGCTCCACATCCCCATAAGACTTGGGGTTTGCGATAAAATCAACAACATAGCTCTCACCCTCAGAGTCTTGGGATGACATATTTTCAGATCAATTAGGGAAACAACAAGAAAAGAAAACAAAAGATTTCTCCGCGATACGGTGGTCAATAGGTTCGGGGGGTATATAAAGATTTTTTTTATCTTGGGAGACAAGCAAACTATAGAAAAACAGAGTCCGGAAGGTACCCGAGGTGGGCACAACCCACCTGGGCGCGCCTGGCAAGCCATGCGCGCCCTGGTGTCTTGTGCCCACCAGGGTACGGTTCCTGGAAGTTTCTTATTTTCCTAATTTTCTAAATATTCCAAAACCAACAAAAAATATTTTGCGGATTTTTTGGAGTCCGTTTACTTACCGTATCACGTACCTCCTTATTTTCACGATTATGGAGTTTCCGGAAGGACTCTTTTATGTGTTCTTCCGGTGTCAAAGTTTGGATAATATTGCTTTCAACATTAATGGGCATACCTGAGATATAATGTTTTATTCGTTGCCCGTTAAAACCCTTCGGGTTAGTACCTTCGGCATTATTTATTTTGATAGCTCCAGACCGAGAAACCTCCTTGCACTACTACAGGATGGTCCAAATGCGACACTACGATTAGAGACCCTTCGACGAAACTGTGTGCGATGCCATAATCGCAAACGGTGGTGTAAAAAAACCGTCAAAACAGGTGCAAAATGTTTGCGATGATAGATGCATCAAACACGGTTCAGAATTTAGTTGCGTGTGCGATGCAGGGCATACGGTTCAGCTCAATTAACTATTTGGGATGAGGAGGAACAAAACAAACGGGCAGCAAGATGAAGGCGTGTGTCATATGCAGCATATGGTTCAGTGGGATGAACTGTGTGTGATTAGGCAACACAATGGAAATTGTTCAACTGAACAAGATGTGTGTGATACGCAGCAAACAGGTCCATGATCAGAAATGTGTGTGAAGACCAATAATAACACAGACGATTGCTGCTAATAAGTCGTGTGAATTGCTCTGTCTACAGTAGAATAACATGTATATATATAACTGAAATAAACATCCAATTACATAAGTGACTATATAGATCATTCGCACACACCTCAATAAACAATTGTATGCATTCTAAAGTAGGAGAAACGATCGCCTAGTCATCTACTTCTTGTGACGCTCCCTCCACTGCTATGTGGCTCGATCACTTGTCCGGGTCAGGAAGAAGACAATTCCTCATGTCAACGATCCGCCTGTACATCTCGTAGCTTGTGTATGCGTCCATGGCCGCGTACTTGACATGTTTTTCATCCAGTCTCTCATGCCACACACTGTGCCAGGCGCTCTTGTCCTTATTGCTCTCTTCCTTCATCTTCACGTAGTAGGGGTCTATGATGGCCGAGGCAAGGTCAACTAGGGAGTTCAATTTGTTTTTGTTGCTGCCCGAGACCTTGTAGTGGTGCTGGATGTTGACAAGATTCGGGCATTTCAAGTCCGAAGCCTTGAGCGCTTTTAGATCATTGGTGGTGTCCACGGTAGCGAAACTGTAGTCGGAGCTGTTGATAAACCTAGAGAAACGCTCGCAAGGCCTTGTGGCAAGGTGGTAGTGGTAGACGAGGACGTCATGTCGCACGCACAACTGGGTGACGACAACCTTCTGATCGTGCCCGACACGACCGATGGTGTACTTGAGGTCGAAGCCGACCACTCGGTACTTGTCCTCGGCAAGGAACTGCTCCATAGTTTGGATGGAGCTATCCACCGAGACTGGATCGTTCATGTACACCACTGAGAGGGCCTTTCCCCTCACGTGAGTGTCCACTACGTGATGCGTGGTGAACTGCCCGCCGTTGTCGTCGTCTGCCACTGGGAGCGCCATTGGAGCCACGGGGAGCGCCATTGGAACCGCCGGATGTCCTCTCTATATGTGTCCTCGTGGGTGTGCTTATTGTGTCGTGTGAGACGAGAGATGAAGGTAAATGGCCGCAGGAATAAAAGGGGGTCGGGCGGCGTGGATTCTTGGCGCGTCCGCATGGCAGTTTTTGCAGCGGGTAACTGTATCATCGTGCCGCGCCTGGCGCAACCGCTTGCACACGAACGTGCGTGATCATGCGCCGGCCCCAAACACTGGAAGCGCGCGTGGAGGGACGAGGGTAGAGCACCCGGAGGGACGTGAGAGCAGAGCGCGCCGCGGCCGCCTAAACCGCAAGCAACTAAACGCATAGAGCAGTTGAACACGCAGGAAATGGTCGCCTACAAGCCGACCGACAATTGCGTCGCTGCGTAGAGAGCGGCTGTGTGCTACCACCTCTGTCTAGTCTATAGTCTCCTTTATATTCTATGCCATACTTTGCCCTCAAATTTAACCAACAAAATGTTAATGCATGTTTTAAGAATTATATAATTGGAAACTATGTTCAAATACAAATCCAACTATATAATCTTTGGCGACATGCATTCGTATTTTATTAGTTAAATCATACTTATAAACCAGGACGATGGTATAGTAGGTAATTAAATCGCAAATGTTTTTTGTATTAATCGTATGTGTACGTGGCTTTTGTCCTCCTCTCGCACGTCTTGTCACCTCGCTGCCGCAGATGGCTTATAGCGCAAGCTTGCGCAGCGCGCAGGGGCGTTCTTTTGGCCAAACGGTGGCGCCAATGAATTGTCAGTGAGCCCGTTCCCGCGTAACCTCGCAGGTTCCCGCGCAAGCTTCCCGCCCGACTCGGTGAAATCCCCCAAAATCCCAATGCTTACCGGCCTGCTATAAAAACCCTTACGGTCGGCGAGTCATGCGTCGCATTTTCCCCTCCCTCCCTGTAGCTTATCTCATCTGCTTCTCCCACAATCGCCAATGGCACCGGTCCATCATCGTCGCTCAGCCACTCCGCCGTCATCAGAGAACAGCTCCAGCTGGGAGGCTACACCGCGGCGGCGGCGTAGTGTAGTGTGCGTGGCGTCCCTATTGGGTGTGCGTGGAACACCCACCACATGCTCCGCCGCCGCTGCCCGTCAGCAGCTGTTGCCGGCCGCTGTTGCCGCCACACCACCGTCGAAAGCCAGGGCCATCGCTCGCTCCGCCGCCGCGGCCCGCAGGCGGGAGGTGGCCGTCGTGGCCACCACCCCACTGCCGGCCACTGTGACCATCACCCGCTCCGCCACTGCGGCCCGAAGGCGGGAGGTGGTGGTCGTGGCCGCCACCCCGTCATCGGCCGCCGTGGCCACCAGCCCACCGTCGACCGCCGGGGTCATCACCCGCTCCGCCACCGCCGCCCGAAGGCGGGAGGTGGAGGTGGATGCCTGCACGTGCGTCAGCGACCTTGCGTGCTACATCGAGTTCCTGCGGGAGGAGGAGGAGCGCCTCGTCGAGCATGCAAAGAGCCTTCCTGCCGCCGTGGCCGTGGCACACGCCGCCTCAGAGGCGAGGAATCAGGAGATCTACGAGGAGAACCATCGCTTCGAGAGGGGTCGTCTGGAGCGGTAGAGGGCGTTCGAGGTGAGCGTCGCTGAAGCTGCAATAGTGGCAGGCACCGTATTGCGGTTGCCCAGCTCGTTGGTAGGCTCCTCCTCCTCCGCCTCTTACTGAGCACGCTCGACAGAGGAGAGGCAGCCGGAACTAGTACAAAGCCCCTCCGCAGTAGTAGTAGTAGTAGTAGTAGTAGTAGTAGTAGTAGTAGTAGTAGTAGTAGTAGTAGTAGTAGTAGTAGTAGTAGTATTTAGGGGCTATTTTGTTCAGTTCATATGACTATAGATGTGGTGGAACTGTACAACGTACTTAAAATTAGCTAGTATATATAGTTGAACTAGCTATTTCAAAGCGTGGTTGGCAACAATTGGGGAAAAGTTTGGTCGGTTCAGGTGTCGAGTTGAACTGTTTGTATAGATTAAAACGACTGCTTAATCTATGAATGAAATCTATGCTTAATTACTGAATTTTAGTTGCAAAAATTAGATACTGCTAGTGATTTTTAGCTTCATATTTTGACAAATCGTAGTGTTACAAGGATTGACAAATCTTACCAAATTGTTTGTACGTGGTTGCACACGGGTCATCCAAAACAACCGTTTGCGTTGAAGGGATGCACAAATCCTGCGTTGCTCTCACTTTGCATACGTGTGTTCTATCTAAAACGTTTGCGATCAAGAGCTGCTGAAATCCTGCTCGGCACATTTTCTCTTGGCTTCCTTGGGAAGCTATCGATTTGCATACGGGTGTTCTAACTAAAACGTTTGCAATGAGTGTTTTATATTTAAAAACCGAATTAAACTACGACCATGGAAGTCAAAGGGCTCACTTCCTAGTGAGCCTGCGCAGCGTACAGCTCGCACGCTTCCTGGTGAGCCTGCGCATTCGAGGACAGCTTGCACGCCTCTCGGTCAGCCTGCGCACCGGATGGCGCTCGCACGCCTCCCATTCAGTCAAGGTCAAGTAGCTGTCCGCACGGCACCTCCTACAGCCAAGACACGTGGTGTCACGTGAATGGTTAATAGAACGCACACGGTTTGAATTATACAAACGTTTGAGATATTAAAGTGGCAGCTGTTTTTTCAAAATGCCTTTGTTGGCTGTCATTATTCGAGTGCGCCTTCTCTCAACATGGACACGAAAAATACCACAACATGTCAGGTGCCATTCCATGATAGAATGCCAAGTTTCATGAATTTCAGACGACTTTTGGATTTAGTAGAATTTAAAAATAAAGTACTCAACGTTTTGCCGATAATCAACGGCGCCCTGGTGTTTGAAATTCATTCCCATTTCTTGCATGTGACCTAAGATGCACCCAAGGACATAGATTTGATTTTCAACCAATTTATATGCACTGGAGCATGTGCATGTAGTTCAAATTTGAATTATGCACATAAATGTATTGAAAACTCAGTTAATGCATAAAAATGTCCAAACGAACACCGAAAAATCACAAAAATTGACACAACACTCGTGTTGTTCTATGTTGACACGAGAAAAAAAATTTGAAAGCAACAAGAGGCAATGGATATCGTTTCGTCCCCAAAGGTGGGACGTTCCCTACCGAAACCATCATGCTTGTTGTGAGAAGCCCTGGTTTGTGAGAAGCCTGTACCCAAACCTGCCCCAAATGGGACAAAATTTTTACCACGGCATGTTGATGCCGCTCCATGAATGCATGCCAAGTTTCATGAATTTCAGACGAGTTTTGGATTTACTGGAATTTAAAAACCAGGCATCTCAATATTTTGCCGCAATCAACGGCGCCCTGGTGTTTGAATTTCATTCCCATTTCTTGAATGGGACCTAAGCATGCACCCAAGGACACATATTTGATTTTTTCAACCAATTTATATGCACTGGAGCACGTGCATGTAGTTCAAATTTGAATTATGCACATAAATGCATTGAAAACTCAGTTAATGCATAAAAATGTCCAAACGAACCCTGAAAAATCACAAAAATTGACACAGCACTCCTGTTGTTCAAGAGAATTTTTTTGGAAGCAATAAGAGGCAATGGATATCGTTTCGTCCCCAAAGGTGGAATGTTCCCTACCAAAACCATAAAAATTGTTGTGAGAAGCTCTGGTTTGTGAGAAGCATATACCCAAACCTGCCCCAAATGGGACAATTTTTTTACCACGGCATGCTGATGCCGCTCCATGATAGAGTGCCAAGTTTCATCAATTTCAGACGAGTTTTGGATTTACTAAAATTTTAAAATAAAGTATCTCAATGTTTTGGCGGCAACCAACGGTGCCCTGGTGTTTGAAATTCATTCCCATTTCTTTCATGGGACCTAAGCATGCACCCAAGGACACACATTCGATTTTTCAACCAATTTATATGCACTAGAGCATGTGCATGTAGTTCAAATTTGAATCATGCACATAAATGCATTGAAAACTCAGTTAATGCATAAAAATGTCCAAACGAACCCCAAAAAATCACAAAGATTGACACAATACTCCTGTTGTTCTATGTTGACACGAGAAAAAATTTGAAAGCAATAAGAGGCAATGGACATCGTTTCGTCCCCAAAGGTGGGACGTTCCCTACCGAAACCATCATGCTTGTTGTGAGAAGCTCTGGTTTGTGAGGAGCATATACCCAAACCTGCCCCAAATAGGAATTTTTTTTTACCACGGCATGTTGATGCCGCTCCATGATAGCATGCCAAGTTTCATGAATTTCAGACGAGTTTCAGATTTACTAGAATTTAAAAACCAGGCATCTCAATGTTTTGCCGGCAATCAACAGTGCCCTGGTGTTTGAAACTCATTCCTATTTCTTGCATGGGACCTAAGCATGCACCCAAGGACACAGTTTTGATCTTTCAACCAATTTATATGCACTGGAGCATGTGCATGTAGTTCAAATTTGAATTATGCACATAAATGCATTGAAAACTCAGTTAATGCATAAAAATGTCCAAACGAACCCCGAAAAATCACAAAAATTGACACAACACTCCTGTTGTTCTATGTTGAAACGAGAATTTTTTTGGAAGCAATAAGAGGCAATGGATATCGTTTCGTCCCCGAAGGTGGGGTGTTTCCTACCGAAACCACCATGCTTGTTGTGAGAAGCTTTGTTTTGTGAGAAGCATATACCCAAACCTACCCCAAATAGGACAAAAAATTTACCACGACATGTTGATGCCGCTCCATGATAGCATGCCAAGTTTCATGAATTTCAGACGAGTTTTGGATTTACTAGAATTTAAAAACTAGGTATCAATGTTTGCGGCCGAGTGACGGTGGCAGGGTGTTTGACATTCATTTCCATTTCTTGCATGGGACCTAAGCAGGCAACCGATGACACGGATTTGAATTTTCAACTAATTTATATGCATTAGAGCATGTTCCTGTAGTTCAAATTTGAATTATGCACATGAATGCATAGAAAACTCAATTAATGTATAAAAATGTCCAAGCGAACCCCGAAAAATCCCAAAAATTGACACAACACTCCTGTTGTTCTATGTTGACTAGGATTTTTTTTTGAAATCGAGAAGAGGCAACGGATATCGTTTCGTCCAGAAAGGTGAAACGTTCCCTACCGAAACCATCACACTTGTTGTGAGAAGCTCTGGTTTATGAGAAGCTTATACCCAAACCTGCCCCAAATGGGACATAATTTTTACCACGACATGTTGATGCCACTCCATGATAGCATGCTAAGTTTCATGAATTTTGGACGAATTTTGGATTTACTAGAATTACAAAAGCAAGTACGTCGACGTTTGCCGGAGAGCCACGGTGCCGTGGTGTTCGAATTTCATCCATTTCTTGCATGGGAGATAAGCATAAACCCATGGACACATATATGATTTTACAACCCATGTTGATGCACCGGAGCATGTGCATGTAGTTTAATTTTCAATTGTGCACCTGAAATGCCTAGAAAACCAATTTAATGTATAAAATGTTCAAACGAACCCTGAATAATTCTAATTCTTTTACGACACACATATAGTTTCATGTTCACTCCAGATAAAATGTCTAGCAATTCAAACACCGTCCATTGTCATTGTGAACCCATCATGTAATTCAAATCAAGATGAAAAATCAAGTAGATCGCACACAGTTTATTATCACCAACCGTGTGACATGCAGCACAAAATATCCTGGAGCACCGTCAGTGTATAGTACGCCTATGGCTTACGCGAGAAGGTGCATAGGCTACAGTCCACAGACGGCGTCTCAAGCACACCAGCTCGCTCCCCAAATATTATTTCAATGTTCAATCATCGCCGGTGAAAGATGGGCACGTGGACCCACATCGTGAGGGCAACTTCGGTGGCCCACTCCGGCGAGAGCGCGGCCGCAGCCGCCATGCGCGTGCTAACAAGGTGCATGAGCACGACCGCAATCTGCGACCGGGCGGCAAAGGCAGCCCAAACGGCCGCTGTTGCTTCTCAGGTGGCGGCAGCAACATCTGCCTCGGGGATAGCAACTGGCGAGAGCAGCACAACAGCTGTCCGTTCTGCAGCAGCGGCCTTAGCCCTAATGGAGGCCACCCACGACCATGTCGAGGCCGCCCACGCCCAGCTCCTGGCAGTCATCGCACAAATCGAACGAAGCTTCTCCGACAACAGTCGGCAACCCACGGCCGAAGAGCTGGCAATCGCCTAGAGCGTTCGAGCAGCCGTCCGTTCCTCTGCCGCATACCTTGCAACGACAGAGCCCGTCCAAGCCCAGATCGCTTCCGCCCACACCCAGCTCGTGGCAGCCTTTTCCAAAGAGATGGTGGACGCGGATGGCGAGACGCTTGCCGAGTATGGTGCGATGGATGCCATGGAGCCCCTTCCCCAGGAGACCATCGGGCGTGAGCTGGACATGGAGGCGGCGGCAGAGATCGACGAGCACCAGCCGTAGTAGTACTCTTTGTTTTGTTTAATTAAAAGCGCCGGTCTTTAATTAGTTAGAGTAATGTTTAGGTCAGCTAGCTCCGTTTAATTGCTGAACTTGCTCGATTAAGAAGTGTGGGTGTGTTGTAGTCTCCTTTGTGTACCCAATATGAAATGACGTGGATGACCACTGTAACCATGGAAATTCGAACCAAAATTTTTGACGTTCAAACTCATCACACACGGGTTAAGCTATCTGAATCGTTTGTGATGTTCACATATCGTACACGGTTCTAAATAAGGGACCGTGTCTGATGACACTTTTGCCATGATTTTTGGTGAAGCTATTCCAAATTTTAAACTTCCATGAATATCTACCTCCCGCCCTCCCCTTACCAAAAGCCACATTTCCCCTTTCCGCCATCCTTTCCAAGTTGAAACCTTCATCGCTTGCTTGCAGCGCCGCCTCCTCATGGCGACCCTCCTTCATCTTTTCGGCCTTGCCTATCCAGCAGGTAATCCAGACCGACCCCATCCTCCTCCTCCTTCCACATCCCACATGCCCGACCACTGGCCTTGGCGTGACACCTTCCACCCAAATCACCGACCCCTCCACCAAATAAGCGCCGGCCTAAGCCATGGTGCATGCAGTATAGCCAGGACTCAAGGAGCATTTGGCAGCAGAGAAGCAAATCGCGGCCGCTGATATGTCTCCAATGTATCTATAATTTTTGATGTATTCATGCCATGTTTAAAATATTTCTACATGATTTTGGTATGATTTTGTTAGAACTTACCCGGACTGACGCTGTTTTCAGTAGAATTACTGTGGTGTTGTTTTTGTGCAGAAATAAAAGTTTTCGGAATGCGCTAAAAAACAACGGAGATTTTTTCTAGAAAATATAAAAAATACTGGAACGAAGAGTTACCGGGGGGAGTCCCGTGGGCCCCATGAGGGTGGAGGGTGCGCCCCTGCCTTGTGGACTCCCTGTGGGGCCCCCTGACTTGTTCTCGACGCCAACCTCTCCTATAAATCCCCAAACTTCCAGAACTTGACCTAGATCGGGAGTTCGGCCGCCGCAAGCCTCTGTAGCCACCAAAACCCAATCGAGACCTGTTCCAAGACTGGCGGAGGAATCCTCACTAGTGCCCATCTTCATCATCCCGGCGCTCTCCATGACGAGGAGGGAGTAGTTCACCCTCGGGGCTGAGGGTATGTACCAGTAGCTATGTGTTTGATCTCTCTCTGATTCAGCACGATCTTGATGTATCGCGAGCTTTGCTATTATAGTTGGATCTTATGACGTTTCTCCCCCTCTACTCTCTTGTAGTGGATTGAGTTTTCCCTTTGAAGTTATCTTATTAGATTGAGTCTTTAAGGATTTGAGAACACTTGATGTATGTCTTGCATGTGCTTATCTGTGATGACAATGGGATATTCACGTGATCGACTTGATGTATGTTTTAGTGATCAACTTGCAGGTTCAGTGACCTTGTGAACTTATGCATAGGGGTTGGCACATGTTTTCGTCTTGACTCTCCGGTAGAAACTTTGGGGCACTCTTTGAAGTACTTTGTGTTGGTTTGAATGGATGAATCTGAGATTGTGTGATGCATATCGTATAATCATACCCACGGATACTTGAGGTGACATTGGAGTATCTAGGTGACATTAGGGTTTTGGTTGATTTGTGTCTTAAGGTGCTATTCTAGTACGAACTCTAGGATAGATCGAACGAAAAGAATAGCTTCGTGTTATTTTACTACTAACTCTTGAATAGATTGATCAGAAAGAATAACTTTGAGGTGGTTTCGTACCCTACAATAGTCTCTTCGTTTGTTCTCCTCTATTAGCGACTTTGGAGCGACTCTTTGTTGCATGTTGAGGGATAGTTATATGATCTAGTTATGTTATTATTGTTGAGAGAATTTGCACTAGCGAAAGTATGAACCCTAGGCCTTGTTTCTTAGCATTGCAATACCGTTTAGGCTCACTTTTACCACTTGCTACCTTGCTGTTTATATATTTTCAGATTTCAAAAACCTATATCTACCATCCATATTGCACTTGTATCACAATCTCTTTGCCGAACTAGTGCACCTATATAATTTACCATTATATTGGGTGTGTTGGGGACACAAGAGACTTTGTTATTTGGTTGCAGGGTTGCTTGAGAGAGACCATCTTCATCCTACGCCTCCCACGGATTGATAACCTTAGGTCATCCACTTGAGGAAATTTGCTCTTGTCCTACAAACCTCTGCACTTGGAGGCCCAACAACGTCTACAAGAAGAAGGTTGCATAGTAGACATCAAGCAATTTAAAGGCGCCGTTGCGGGGAGGTTAGTGCTTGAAGGTATATCTTTAGATCTACGTAATCGAATCTTTTTGTTTCTTGTTTTATCACTAGTTTAGTTTATAAAAAAAACTACAAAAATGGAATTGAGGTGCCTCCACTAGTAGAAAAAGGGCTTTCGTCCGAGGCAGTTTAGCCCATTAGTCCCGGTTCAATCGAACCGGGACCAATGGAAACTATTGCCCCGTTAAATGAGCCCAGGGGCCGGCCGACCACGTGGGCCATTGGTCCCGGTTCGTCCGGACCTTTTGGTCCCGGTTGGTGGGACGAACCGGACCAATGGTCTGGCTCTGGCCCACCACTATTGGTCCCGATTCGTGGCATGAACGGGACCAAAACTCCTTTAGTCGGCTCATGCCACAAACCGGGACCAATAGTGCTGCCTATATATACCCCTCGCTCATGAAAGCGAGCACTCCATTGCTCTGTTTTTCTCTTGCCGGCGAGGGGGGCATTGTGGTGCTCTAGCTCACCTCCTATGCACATGAGGTGTTCGATGAAATGCCGAGCCACACTACTTAGCTTTCTCCTCTCAAGCTCGACCTCCAACCTCCATTTTCCTCAATATTTGTCTAGGTTTAGCGGTCCGTCACGCCCGTCCCGTCTTCACCGCCGTCGATCACCAGCGCCGATCTCATCGCCACACCACCGTGGTGAGCCTCTTGTTCTTATCTTCTTTACGAAAGGAAAAATATTCTTACTTGTATTATTTTCTTACTTTTATTATTGCATCTTATATAGTGCGATGGTTTTGGTATCCGCCTGCCGGCCCTCGTCCATCTATGATTCGGATGTGGTATATATTATCTTTTCATAACTATTGGTTCATTTATTGTTTATGAAAATTATGCCGACCAACGTGACATAGATTTTATTTATCTAGGAGGTTGTTGAACGGAAATTCCAACCGACCCTATTGTCGAGAGGTTAAATTTAGTTGAAGAAGAAAACAATTTCTTGAAGGAAAAATAAAAAACTTGAGGAGGAGAAGATGATATTGGAGTTGCATGTTGCGGATGTCATCGATGATCACAAGATCAAGATGGATGCAATGCGCTTGAAGATGAGAAAGATTAGAAAATATGCCATTCATACCGAGGCTTGGTATCATTATGCCGTTGGATCAGTTGTTACCTTGGTTGCGATTATGATCGTATTTGTTTTCACATTGAAATGTTTTACATAGTTTCAATGTATGGTTTAATTAATTTAGATGCTCTGCGAGCTTTATGTTGTTAGATGAGAACTATGTATGTACTTTGGTTTTATGTGATGATGAACTTCTATTAATTTGGTCACTTAATTATCTATTCATGATGTTACTGTAATGATTTTTGACACATAATTATATATAATGCACAGATGAACGGCAATGGATGTACGGTGGCAGACACACCTCAAAGTACATTAAGGCGTGCATGCTTTTCTCGAAGTGGCTGAGGCAAACAAGCAGAATGGTTTTATGTGTTGTCCATGCCCTATATGTGGGAATCTGAAGTCTTAGTCGACCGGAAAATCCTTCACACCCACCTACTTTACAAGGGTTTCATGCCACACTATAATGTTTGGACGAGGCATGGAGAAATAGGGGTTATGATGGAAGGCGGCGAGGAAGAAGAGTACGATGACAACTATGTGCCCCTGAATACGGTGATGCTCTTGAACATCAAGATGCACAGACGATGCACGATGGTGCTTTGTGGGCGTAGCTGCTGAAGATCAAGAGGAACCGACGATGTGCCCCATGATGATGATCTCCATTTGGGTCATTGTCGATGCAAGGACACAATCGAAAGTCAAAAGGAGAAGCTGAAGTTCGATCGCATGTTAGAGGATCACAAAAAGGGTTGTACCCCAATTGCGAAGATGGCA
Source organism: Aegilops longissima (assembly GCA_021605205.1). Taxonomy (NCBI): domain Eukaryota; kingdom Viridiplantae; phylum Streptophyta; class Magnoliopsida; order Poales; family Poaceae; genus Aegilops; species Aegilops longissima. Next base: position 336,535,157 of record CM038678.1, read on the forward strand.
ACACAAAGCTCGGTGCCGTACTCGAATTTCTGCGATGGAAGGCAGAATGCATGCTCGATAAAGGATTTGAAAGCTCTGAAAATAATGAAGAAGAAGCTTCCAAGGATAACGAATTGCCCGACAAGACATACGCAGCAAAGAAGGTCGTATGCCCTCTAGGATTGGAGGTGGAGAAGATACATGCATGCCCTAATGATCGCATCCTCTACCGTGGTGCCTACAAGGATCTGAGCATGCCCGGTATGCGGTGCATTGCTGTATAAGATCGACGAGATGACCACAGTGATGTTGACGGCGAGCCTCCGGAAGAGGGTTCTGCGAAGGTGATGTGGTATGCTCCTATAATACCACGGTTGAAACGTCTGTTCGAAGCGGAGAGCATGCCAAGTTGATGCGATGGCACAGTGAGGACCGTAAGAAAGGCGGGAAGTTGAGAGCACCCACGACGGGTTGCGGTGGAGAAAAATCGAGAGAAATCTGGGATGAGTTTGCAAAGGACCCAAGGAACGTATGGTTTGCTTTAAGCGCGGATGGCATTAATCCTTTCGGGGAGCGAGCAGCAATCACAGACACTGGCCCGTGACTCTATGTATGTATAACCTTCCTCCTTGGATGTGCATGAAGCGGAAGTTCATTATGATGCAGTTCTCATCCAAGGCCCTAAGCAACCCGGCAACGACATTGATGTGTACCTAAGGCCATTAGTTGAAGAACTTTTACAGCTGTGGAATGGAAGCGGTGTATGCGTCGTGGGATGAGCACAAAAGGAGAATTTGACCTAAAGGCGTTGCTGTTCGTGACCATCAACGATTGGCCCGCTCTCGGTAACCTTCGGGACAGACAAACAAGGGATACCACGCATACACGCACTGTTTACTTGACACCGATAGTATATACCGGAAGCTGCGGGAAGAATGTGTACACAGGCCGCCGTCGATTTCTTCCGACCAACCATCAATGTCGAAAGAAAGGCAAGCATTTCAAAGGCGAGGCAGATCACGGAAGAAGCCGCCATGCGTACCGGTGATCACGTACTTGCTATGGTCAATGATTTACACGTAATCTTTGGAAAGGGTCGGCGGACTAGCTATTCGAATGACGCCGAGAATCACGCACCCATGTGGAAGAAGAAATCTATATTTTGGGACCTACCCTCTGGAAAGACCTAGAGGTCCGCTCTTGATCGGCGTGATGCACGTGGCGAAGAACCTTTGCGTGAACCTGCTAGGCTTCTTGGGCGTGTATGGGAAGACAAAAGATACACCGAGGCACGAGAGGACCTGCAACGCTTACACGAAAAAGAGGGCATGCCTCCGAAGCGATATGAAGGTCCCGCCACTACGCTCTTATGAAAGAAGAGAAAGAAATATTCTTTCAATGCCTGCTTTCGATATGAAGGTTCCGATTGGCTTCTCGTCGAATATAAAGGGAATAATAAATATGCGGATAAAAGTTCCGAACCTAAAGTCTCATGACTGCCACGTGATTATGACGCAATCGCTTCCGGTTGCATTGAGGGGCTTCTACCGAAAACGTCCGATTAGCCATTGTGAAGCTATGTGCATTCCTCAATGCAATATCTCGAAAGGTGATCGATCCAGAAATCGTACCAACGCTAAGGAGTGATGTGGCGCAATGTCTTGTCGGTTTGAGCTGGTGTTCCCACCATCCTTCTTCAATATCATGGCGCACGTCCTAGTTCATCTAGTCGGCGAGATTGTCATTACGGGGCCCGTGTTTCTACACAATATGTACCCTTTGAGAGGTTCATGGAGTCCTAAAGAAATATGTTCAGTAACCGTGCTAGACCGAAGGAAGCATCTCCATGGGCCATCAAGCGAGAGGATGTCATCGGGTTTTGTGTTGACTCCATTCACTGGCCTTAATAAGATAGGTCTCCCTAAATCGCGGTATGAGGGGAGACTGACCGAAAAACACGCTTGGAAGAGACTCAATAATATGCAGGGGCGGATATTCTTGGTCTCAAGCACACTACAGTTCTGTAACTCTACCTTGGTGACCCGTATGTCGATGAACACAAGAACGATCTGCGCTCAAACACCGGCAAAGGTCGACGATCGGATTACATGTGAACACATCGGGACTTTCAGCGCTTGGTTGGAAACACGTCTCGGAGGTGACATCACTGTTTGTGATGAGCTGTACTTGTTGTCCAGGGACCATCTTCGATGTAATGATTTGGAAAGGATATGAGATAAATGGGAATACATTTTACGATTGACCAAGATGAAAAGAGCACCAACCAAAACAGCGGTGTCGCTTTGATGCAACAACCGACAAGGAAATGACACATATTATGGTTACATAGTAGACATATGGGAACTTGACTACGGAGTAGATTTTAAGGTCCCTTTGTTTAAGTGCAAGTGGGTCAATCTGTCGGAGGCGGAGTGCAGGTAGACCCACGATGCGGAATGACAACAAGGATCTGAAAATCTTGGGTACACCGACGAACCGTTCGTCCTAGCCAATGATGTGGCACAGGTTATCTATGTGAAGGACATGTCTACGGACCGAGGAAAAGAAAAGATAAGGAAGCGAATACATCATACAATGAGCCAAAGCGCCACATAGTTCTTTCGGGAAAAAGGGACATCCAGGAGTGGAGGGCAAGATGACATGTCGAAGAGTATGAAGAGTTTCATGAAATTCCCCCTTCAAAGTCAAGGCTGACCCAAGCATCACGATAAGCGATGAAGATTATCCATGGTTATGGCGCAATAAGCAAACGACACAAGCGAAGAAAAAGTGAAGACTTTCTCCCGCAACTATTATGATGATACCATGCCAACTTTGTAACACACGAGTATGATACCATTGTCCGTTTTGTTCATGAACATGCTATGCCAACTTTTTCAGAGTTCATTTGAAAACTATGAATTTGAAAACCTCGCCAACCGAAGGGCGCTCACACCGGTTTATAAGCCCGTCCCTCTACGCCTTGTTGAGCTCACAAACTTGTGATTCACACAAATTTCAAAGAATTCAAATTTTATAAAACTAATGGCACAAACAGAAAGTTTATAATTGTTCTAAAACAAATGGCACTAACAGAAAGTTTATAATTTTGCTGACCTAAAAGCAAAAAGAATTTAAAAATAAAGCAAAAAACCAAAAGAAAATAAATAATGCAGAAAACAAAACAAAAAAACTTGAAAAAATAATAAAAATAGCAACAATAAGCATTTTGTTGTAAGTAGAAACAAAATAAAATAAATAAAGCAACAAAGAAAACAAAAAAGTGTTTTCGAATTTTAAAACTAATGGCACAAACAGAAAGTTTATATTTTTCTAAAACTAAAAGCACTAACAGAAAGTTTATAATTTTGCTGACCTAAAAGCAAAAAGAATTAAAAATAAAGCAAAAACCAAAAGAAAATAAATAATGCAGAAAACAAAACAAAAAACTTGAAAAAATAAAAATAGCAACAATAAGTATTTTGTTGTAAGTAGAAACAAAATAAAATAAATAAAGCAACAAAGAAAACAAAAAAGTGTTTTCAAATTTTAAAACTAATGGCACTAATAGAAAGTTTATATTTTTCTAAAACTAAAAGCAAAAAGAAATAAAATATAAAGCAAAAAAGTGCCACCTAATGGGCCCCACGGCTGAATCGACTAGAAACCCTATGGGCCAGGATTCAGCCCAGGAAGGCCCAAAGAGCCTGAGCACAGATGGCGAGTTAGGCCCAAAGCCTGCTTTAGAGAGGAGCTCGAGAGGCCGCACCGCACCTTATAAGCTGGTGCGGCTCCTCTCAACTAGCGAGTGGGACTAAACATTTGGCGCGGGGCAGCACATGGCCTTTGGTCCCGTTGGTGGCACCAACCGGGACTAAAAGCGATGGTCGGTTCGTGGCTCAACAGGACCAATGCCCCTTTAGTCCCGGTTGGTGCCACCAACCGACCAAAGGCCGCTTCCGCCCTTTGGGCTGCTGAAAATTGGCCTTTGGTCCCGGTTGGTGGCTCCAACCGGGACTAAAGGGGGGCATTAGCCCGGTTGGAGCCACGAACCGGGACTAATGCCCTTGCTATATAACCAGGACTTGTGAAAATTTCACATCTCCCTCGCCTCCCTAGCCAGTTGCCCCCGCCGCCAGGCTGCCCAAATCGGTCGCGCGCTCCTCGTCGCCGCGTGCCGCGTCGCCGCCGCCATCCCGTCTCCCGTGCCCTGCCTCGCCTCGCCCGCCCACCCACGCTGCCGCCCGTGCCCCTGCCCGTCCCGAAAGCACGCACGACGGCGCGCCCTGCGCCCGCCCGCCCCACCATTGTCGTAAATGCGCGCGCCGCCTTCTGCCGCCCCTGCCTCGGCGCGCCCCTCCTCCCGTTCGGTCCGGCTCCGCGACCCCTTTCCTCCCCGTCCCCTCGATCCTCTTCATATAATATTTTTCATATAATTTTTTTCATATGCATATGTTGATTATATGGATGGATGGATGATGTATATGTTCATTATATGGATGGATGGATGATGTATGCTTTTAGGCAGATTTTTAGAATTTTTGTGTATGTATGTTATGTTTATATGTATGTATGTATGTTCATATGTATGTATGTTTATATGCAAAGCATATGCAAAGAAAATGTAATTTATGTTTATAGGCAGATTTTAAATTTTTTTGTTTTTGCATTTTATAAAATGTATATATGTTCTCTGTGTATATATATGTTTTATGTTCATAGATTTTATTTGAACATTATTTAAAAAACAAGCAATACAAGAAGAAGAAAAGAATGAGAGGAAAAGGAAAAAGAAGAGGAAGAAAGGAGAAGAAGAGGGGATAGGAAGAAGAGGAGAAATAAATAAGAAGAAGAAAAAAGAAGAAAAAGAAGAGGAGAAGAAGAAAAGAATAGAGGAGAAGAAGAAAAAATAGAATTTTTTTTCTATTTTTTCTTCTTTTTTTTCTTCTTCTTCTTCCTTCTTCCTTCTTCCTCTTTTCTTCCTTTTCCTTATTTTGCTTTCTCGAGGATAAGAAGAAAAGAAGAGGAGAAGAAGAAAGAAAGGAATAGAGGAGAAAGAAGAAACTTTGACACGAGGGGGTACCGATACCCCTCCCCGATAACATTATTTTCCCATGTATATGTATGTTGCGTGTTGTCGATATAACGAGGGTGTCGAGGATCGCCGAGGGTCGAGGGTCGGGAACTAGGGTAGAGGGTCGAGGGTCGTTAAGGGGTCAAGGGTCGAAGGTTTCGAGGTCGAGGTTCCTATAGTGTCAAAGTATTGAAGAAATCCATGGCTTCATCATTAGCAGGAAGTAACCATGGCATGATGTTGCGAAGTCCTCCAAAGTTGTTACGGAATGGAGTCCGGATAGGATAATTTGCCTTTTGCTGAACTTTGTACCAAAAAGCGAATTATCCTATCTCGACTCCGCTCCAAAACAACTTTGGAGAGCTTCATCCATCATGCACCAAGCACTAGCCTGATGAAGACATGGTTTTGTTGAATCCTTTGACACTAGGCAACCTCCCGACCCTCGGCGATCTTGACCCTTGACCTCGACCGCTCGGCGATCCACGACCCTCTACCCTACATGGCGTCGATGCCCACGTCACTTGTGGGACATAGATGTCTGTTCAACGCCGACCCCTCCCGATAGCTTCAACACGTGGGGGGTCGATATTACCCTCCTAGCTTGAAGCGTTCTCGAGGCCACCCCTAACCCTTGAAGCGTTGTCGAGGCCACCCCAAACCCTAGAGAAGCAGCGTCGAGGCTACTAATATGATTCCTTATTGTGATTAGCTAGCTAGTTCTCGTTGGCACTAATATATCCATATCTTTCATGTTTGAATAATAATTGCCATGTTGTAAATATTTGTAGAAACTATGGACACCCCGAGACGAAGCACAAGAAGCGTTGTTGAGGGACATAATCGCACAAGGAAGTGATGCCGTCTGCTCGTTGATGTTTCTCAACGACAACGATGGTCTGGAAGGAGAGGGTGAAGAAGCGGTGGCTATGATTTACATGGCTCCGATGACCCAATGCGGTGCAAGAAGGAGAGGGTGAAGAAGTAGACCGTGAGGGCGGCTCGGTGATCTCCAAACCGAGTCCGGCCAGGTATATATATTAGTTAAGCTGTCTTGACTAGCTCTCGTCTTTGTTTTGGTATATATGTACACATATTAATTAACTCTCGTCTTTGTTCTTTTTCTAGCCCTCCGGATCGAGCACAACCCGGTAAAGAGACGAGGCCCAAAGAAAAAGTTGAGCTCGGATGAAAAGTTTGAGATCATACAAATCGCGCGACGGCCAACCGATTGAACCCTCTTGGACAAAGAAGGCATTTGTTGCTCGGTCTTGGGGTTACGGTTAGGGACAAGATCGATCAGCATCCACCAATGGTATAAGCCTAAGAACGAAGACCACGAGGTGTCTTGTGTCAATGATATGCTGAAAAATGATCTTTGGTGAGCTGAAGTCAAATTTTACCCTACCGCTAGAGGATGATCCGGAGAAGCCAGATAATAGAGCCATTAATCAAGTCTTTTGCTCTTAAGAAGATGGCAGAACTATTCAGGAATTGGAAGAAAGAACTCAATACGTATGTCGAAAAAAATGAGACACCAGAATTCAAGGGCAAATATGAGAAGATCGAGATGATTGGCCGCATTTGTGGCCTACAAGACATCGGAAAAGAGTAAAAAGATGTCAGCGACAAACAAGAGAAATGCTGCGAAGAAGAAGCTTCACCATCGCACGGGTCGGTGGCTACCTCGTAGCCCGGCCTAAATGGGCCAAGGCTGAGAATGATCTGCTTGATAAAGGGATCGAACCGAGACAATGAACTGGCGGACCGTTGCGGACTTGGTTCTTGAGGCGGCGGATCCTTGGACCCTATAACGGGAAGTGCATTTGGGCGGACGAACAATTGGACATACCGGTCAAGAGGCTTCAGCATTATATCGAAGCGGCACAGCAAGGGAAGTTCGTTCGAGCGGGGAGAAGGACGAGCTCACAATGGCCCTCGGGAATCCACGAGCACCACGGACGGACACGAGGCACGCCATGCTCCGTTTCGTGGAAGGCTGGATTTCGGACGCGAGGGTTACAAAACCCATGAGAGGAGGAAGAAAGCGGAGCAGAGCCTAATGCAAAGCGCTGCACGAAAGGGTAATGGGGATAGAGGAACGAGAAGAGGAACGAAGCGGCGGATCACAACAAGCGACCGCGAAGCTTCCCGGCTACCCGCCATCTCGGCGGAGAAGCGGTGTGGCTTCCACCGAGCTGCTTGACCAGAGCAGCATGCCTTGGCGGCTCTCGCCAGCTATCCGTGGATGCTATCACGGATGCTGAAAATTGCCACCTTATGGCGCAATGGAGCAATTTGAAGGTCAAGGCGGTGTTGGCTCTGTTTATCCTACTAAACCCGACTCAACTTTTCACCGCCGGCCGATTCGAAGGATATGCTAAGGTGATGGTCGATGAAATAACGGAGGATTTGAGGACCTCGGCTTGACCACCCTACGGTGAAGGGAGTATCGGCTGGGTTACGCTCAAAGACTCCATGCCTATGGCGGAAGGATCTCATCAACCTTCCGAATGGGCGCCTCCGCCTCCTCCTCCTCCTCCGTGAGTCGGGCACTCCGCCTCCTCCTCCCGTGAGTGACGATCGGGGCACTCGGCCGGCTCCTTCTCCGGCGCGTGGCGGCACTCCGTCTCCTTCTCCGCTTGCACCGGCGCGTCCGGCAGCCAGCCTCCTCCTTCTCCGCCTCGTCGGCAAGGGCGGAAGAGACCCGCCGCCGCTCCGGCTGCTCCGGCGCGTCGTAGTCCTTCTCCTCCGCCACGTAAGCAAGGAAAGAAGACATCCGCTCCGTCTGCTCTGCCGGCGTCTAGCAGTCAGAAAAGGCGGGAGGAGATCTGGTCGGTCCTTCTCTGAAGACTCGGAGAAGTTACCGTCTGAGAGGAGCGAGGAGGAAAGCGCGAAGATCGCGCAGACCGAAGTGGATGACTGGTTTCAAGGGTTGAAAGCAAAGAGACATCCACCTCCGGAGGAGAAGGTAGATCCGGTCAAAGCGAAGCGCACTCTGCTGCCCCGACAAAACCACCCAAGTCTCCGCGAAAGGCAACTATGAGCGCATTATTGGAAGGCATTTGCGAAGCGGAGAGATCGGGAAATCTTGTCGCTGATCAAAGGATGAAAGAACGACGAGCTGGGAAACAAATTGCCCAGCTCGGCGAACAAGCAACAATCGTGCCCCCGCTCAAGGTGCACTGCTAGCGACATCGTCGATCCGAGGATGGTGCCGGTTATGGCAATCCTGCAGATTACACCCCGACGATGTACATTATGATTTCTTGGAGGTGCAGATACAAAGATCTGATGCGGAAGCCTCTCATCAAAGATGAAAGCTCTCTAACAACGATGATCACGAAGATTGCATGATTGGTACATGAAAACCTGCAAAGAGTCCGAGGGAGGAATACTTTGTATGTGAGAGTTAAAAGGAGCATGACCTCCTTGGAATTGAACTGTTGCCTATTCCATTTGAGGAGTTCTATCAGTTTTCAATCAATTGGCCCTCGATAAAGCAACGGTCACCTGCTCTTATGCGTAAGTAGTACTACTTACATCATTAAGTATCTCTATATAACTCAGCTCTTTCATTGCATGTATTTATAAATATCCTCACATATTATGCAGATTGAAGATCGCAGAAATGAAGAAAAAACAAGTGGGTGATATTGGGTTCATTAACACATATCTCATAGATGCAAATGAGGTTAAATATCGTGCCGCTTGAAACCGAGGCCAACTTACTACGATCGTTGGAAATAAATGAACACAAAATATAATACTCTTTCCTTACAACTACAAGTGAGTGTTCTTGTCTTGTGGCATATTCGGTTTCCCTTATATTTAGTCCAGGTTATAGTAATGTAATATTGATGAGTTATGCATGCGTGCGCAGTTCCACTATATTCTCCTAGAGATTAAGCTTGAGCAGGGAGTAGTAACTGTCTTAGACTCAAGACGAAAAGATCCCAAGGAGTATCACGGACATGACTGAAATGCTCGAGAAGTAAGTTAAATCGATCATTATCCACCATATCAGCAACTTTGTTCATTTCGATCTCAAGTAATTGTTTTCTTTGTATGGCAGGGCTTGGGAAAATTCACCAAAAAGCTCGGGACTACCGAAGAAGCTGCAATTTAGACACCAAAGTAAGTACTATATAGTAGCATATTCCACGCATCTCCTAGTGATTCAAGCGCTAGTTTCATCAATACCATTTAGCATGTGCTTGCTAATTATCAGTTTGATTGACCTCTGTTTCTTGTAAAGTGGTTGTGGCAGGAACAAGGGAATGATTTACTGTGGATACTACGTTTGCGAGTCCATCCGCCACACGACACTGAGAGGGCTACTCCGACAAACAATTTAAAGTGCGTAAATAAAAATATTCACAATTTTATTTTATTACCATCATTTGTGTTGAGTTTCATTCATTCATATATATATATATATATATATATATATATATATATATATATATATATATATATATATATATATATATATATATATATATATTGACCCTTTCTTAAAATTAGATGTTTGAAGCGGGATGAACTCCTAGCACCAGATCGCATGCGAGCAATTCAAGAGGAATTGGCGGCATTCTTTCTTGACCATGTAGGATCGCTGAAGACGGGGAATACTATGTGGACCATGCGTCCGTATTGTAAAAGATAATTATTGTATATATGTAGCCGGTAGTGTTGGATAGATATACGAGAACTTGTTGTTCGACCAATCTCTCGGAGAAGGAGAGGTGGTCGATATCACTTCTCTGTATGCATATATGTTCATGACGATCTTACATTTGCTTAATTACTAGCTAGCTAGCATGTCTAGTTAGTCCTCTCTATCGTATGTATAGTACGTAGCGTCGACCAAGCACGGACAAAAGAAAGGACACTTTTCTCTATTAATTAGCTAGCTATAGCACAATATATGAAACACCTAAATTAACCCCCAAAACCCCCAAACCCCCCTCCTTTTCAAAAAAAACAAAAACCACAGCCATAGAAATCTTGTGGCGTGGATGCCTATTGGTCCCGGTTGGTGCCACCAACCGGGACCAAACCCTCTACTGGGCTCGGCGGACAGGCCACGTGGAGGCCCATCTGTCCCGGTTGGATTGAACCGGGATTAAAATCGAGGGCATTAGTATCGACCCTTTAGTCGATTCATGAACCGGGACTAAAGGCCCTCACCAACCGGGACTATAGGCCCTTTTTCTACTAGTGCTCATATGCTTCATCTTTTTAATATCTTTCGTGTGAGAATGATGGAAAGGAAAATTGTGCCAAAGTGTTAGAAGAAGAATGCATTAAAATGTTTGGCACTAAATATCTGAATGATGAGCATGATTGCAATGTTTTTAGTATGAATTCTTTGAATATCCATGATGCTAATTATATGCAAATCCACAAGCTTGGGGGTGCTATGTTTGATGAAGATGATATTTTTAGTCCCTCAAGTTTTGATGTGCAAATTTATTATGATGAAAGCATGCCTCCTATCTATGATGATTATTGTGATGACACGTATGCTATAAAGAATAATGATAACCATGAAACTTGTCATCTTGATTTCCATTTTCAATCCCATGATAGTTATTTTCTTGAATTTTCTCCCACTATTCCGAATGTGAAGAATTTTGCTTATGTGGAGAGTAATAAATTTTCTATGCTTGTGGGTCATGAAAGGAATTATTTATGTGATGGTTATATGTTGGGGAACGTAGTAATTTCAAAAATTTCCTACGAACACGCAAGACCATGGTGATGGCATAGCAACGAGAGGGGAGAGTGTCCGTCCACGTACCCTCGTAGACCGAAAGCGGAAGCGTTATAACAACGCGGTTGATGTAGTCGTACGTCTTCACGATCCGACCGATCCAAGCACCGAGCGTCACGGCACCTCCGAGTTCTACACGTTCAGCTCGATGGCGATCCCGGACTCCGATCCAGCAAAGTGTCGGGATGAGTTCCGTCGACGACGGCGTGGTACGATGATGATGCTCCACCGACGCAGGGCTTCGCCTAAGCCCGTGACGATATGACTTCTCCGGCGCAGGGCTTCACCTAAGCTCATGACGATATGACCAAGTGGAATATGGTGGAGGGGCACCGCACATGGCTAAGGAACGATCCGTAGATCAACTTGTGTGTCATGGGGTGCCCCCCCCTCAGATATAAAGGAGCAAGGAGGAGGTGGCGGCCAAGGAGGAGGCGCACCAGGGGGAGTCCTACTCCCACCGGAGTAGGACTCCTCCTTTCCTAGTAGGAGTAGGAGAGAAGGAAGGGAAGAGAAGAAGGGTGCGGCCCCTCCCTAGTCCAATTCGGACTAGGCCTTGAGGCGCGCGCCTGCCCTAGGCAGCCCTCTCTCTTTCCGCAGGGCCCAATAAGGCCCAATACTTCTCCCGGCGAATTCCGTAACTCTCCCAGACTCGAAAAATACCGAATCATTCGAACTTTTCCGAACTCGAATATAGTCGTCCAATATATCGATCTTTACGTCTCAACCATTTGAGACTCCTCGTCATGTCCCGATCTCATCCGGGACTCCGAACTCCTTGGTACATCAAAACTCATAAACTCATAAACTCATAATATAACCATCATCGAAACCTTAGCGTGCGGACCCTACGGGTTCGAGAACTATGTAGACATGACCTAGAACTATTCTTGGTCAATAACCAATAGCGGAACCTGGATGCCCATATTGGCTCCTACATATTCTCTGAAGATCTTTATCGGTCAAACCGCATAACAACATACTTTGTTCCTTTGTCATCGGTATGTTACTTGCCCGAGATTCGATCGTCGGTATCCAATACCTAGTTCAATCTCGTTCTTGGCAAGTCTCTTTACTCGTTCCGTAATACATCATCTCATAACTAACTCATTAGTTACAATGCTTGCAAGGCTTAGGTGATGAGTATTACCGAGAAGGCCCAGAGATACCTCTCCGACAATCGGAGTGACAAAACCTAATCTCGAAATCGCCAACCCAACATGTACCTTTGGAGACACCTGTAGTACTCCTTTATAATCACCCGATTCGTTGTGACGTTTGGTAGCACCAAATTGTTCCTCCGTAAACAGGAGTTGCATAATCTCATAGTTACGAGGAACATGTATAAGTCATGAAGAAAGCAATAGCAACATACTAAGCGATCATGTGCTAGGCTAACGAATGGGTCATGTCAATCACATCATTCTCCTAATGATGTGATCCGTTAATCAAATGACAACTCATGTCTATGGCTAGGAAACTTAACCATCTTTGATTCAACGAGCTAGTCAAGTAGAGGCATACTAGTGACACTATGTTTGTCTTATGTATTCACACATGTATTATGTTTCCGGTTAATACAATTCTAGCATGAATAATAAACATTTATCATGAAATAAGGAAATAAATAATAACTTTATTATTGCCTCTAGGGCATATTTCCTTGAGTCTCCCACTTGCACTAGAGTCAATAATCTAGTTCACATCGCCATGTGATTTAACATCAATAGTTCACATCTATATGTGGTTAACACCCATAGTTCACATCGACATGTGACCAACACCCAAAGGGTTTACTAGAGTCGATAATCTAGTTCACATCGCTATGTGATTAACACCCAAAGAGTACTAAGGTGTGATCATGTTTTGCTTGTGAGATAATTTTAGTCAGCGGTTACATCACATTCGAGCCGTAAGTGTTTTGCAAATTTCTATGTCTACAATGCTCGCACGGAGCTAATCTAGCTAATTGCTCCCACTTTCAATATGTATCCAGATTTGAGACTCGAGTCATCTAGATTAGTATTAAAACTTGCATCGGCGTAACCTTTTCTGACGAACCTTTTTCACTTCCATAATCGAGAAACATATCCTTATTCTACTAAGGATAATTTTGACCGCTGTCCATTGATCTACTCCTAGATCTCTATTGCACTCCTTGCCAATCTTAGTGGTAGGGTATGCAATAGATCTGTACACACATGACATACTTTATAGAACCTATGGCTGATGCATAGGGAATGACTTTCATTCTCTTTCTATCTTCTGCCGTGGTCGGGTTTTGAGTCTTACTCAATCTCACACCTTGTAACACAGGCAAGAACTCTTTCTTTGACTGTTCCATTTTGAACTACTTCAAAATCTTGTCAAGGTATGTATTCATTGAAAAACTTATCAAGCGTCTTGATCTATCTCTATAGATCTTGATGCTCAATATGTAAGCAGCTTCACCGAGGTCCTTCTTTGAAAAACTCCTTTCAAATACTCCTTTATGCTTTGCAGAATAATTCTACATCATTTCCGATCAACAATATGTCATTCACATATACTTATCGTAAATGTTGTCGTGCTCCCACTCACTTTCTTGTAAATCAGGCTTCACCGCAAGTGCAGATAAAACTATATGCTTTGATCAACTTATCAAAGTGTGTATTCCAACTCGAGATGCTTGCACCAGTCCATAGATGGATCATTGGAGCTTACACATTTTGTTAGCACCTTTAGGATTGACAAAACCTTCGGTTGCATCATATACAACTCTTCTTTAAGAAAACCATTAAGGAATGCAGTTTTGACATTCATTTGCCGATTTCATAAAATGTGGCAATTGCTAACATGATTCGGACAGACTTAAGCATCGCTACAGTTGAGAAAATCTCATTGTAGTCAACACCTTGAACTTGTCGAAAACCTTTTGTGACAAGTCGAGCTTTGTAGATAGTAACACCACTATCAGTGTCCGTCTTCCTCTTCAAGATCCATTTATCTACATGGCTTGCTGATCATCGAGCAAGTCAATCAAAGTCCATACTTTGTTCTCATACATGGATCCTATCTCAGATTTTATGGCCTCAAGCCATTTCGCGGAATCTGGGCTCATCATCGCTTCCTCATAGTTCGTAGGTTCATCATGGTCTAGTAACATGACTTCCAGAACATGATTACCGTACCACACTGGTGCGGATCTTACTCTGGAAGACCTACGAGGTTTGGTAGCAACTTGATCTGAAGTTTCATGATCATCATCATTAACTTCCTTACTAATTGGTGTAGGAATCACTTGGAACCGATTTACGTGATGAACTACTTTCCAATAAGGAGAAGGTACAATTACCTCATCAAGTTTCTACTTTCCTCCCACTCACTTCTTTCGAGAGAAACTCCTTCTCTAGAAAGGATCCATTTTAACAACGAATGTTTTGCCTTTAGATCTGTGATAGAAGGTGTACCCAACAGTTTCTTTTGGGTATTCTATGAAGACGCATTTCTCGATTTGGGTTCGAGCTTATCGGTGAAAACTTTTCACATAAGCATCACAACTCCAAACTTTAAGAAACGACAGATTAGGTTTATTGCTAAACCATAGTTCATATGGTGTCATCTCAACGGTTTAGATGGTGCCCTATTAAGCGTGAATGCAGCTGTCTCTAATGCATAACCCAAAACGATAGTGGTAAATCGGTAAGATACATCATAGGTTGCACCATATCCAATAAAGTCTTGATTCTGACGTTCGGACACACCATTATGTTGTGGTGTTCCATGTGGCGTGAGCTGTGAAACTATTCCACTTTGTTTTAATTGAAGACCAAACTCGTAACTCAAAATTCATCTCCACGATCAGATCGTAGAAACTTTATTTTCTTGTTACGATGATTTTCCACTTCACTCTGAAATTCTTTGAACCTTTCAACTATTTCAGACTTATGTTTCATCAAGTAGATATACCCATATCTGCTCAAATCATCTTGTGAAGGTCGAAAAATAACGATACTTGCCACGAGCATCAACACTCATTGGATCGCATACATCGGTATGTATTATTTCCAATAAGTCAAGAGCTTGTTCCATTGTTCCGAGAACGGAGTTTTAGTCATCTTGCCCAAACGGCATGGTTCGCAAGTACCAAGTGATTCATAATCAAGTGATTCCAAAAGTCCATCGAGATGGAGTTTCTTCATGCGTTTTACACCGATATGACCCAAACGGCGATTACCACAAATAAGTTGCACTATCATTATTAACTTTGCATCTTTTGGCATCAATATTATGAATATGTGTATCACTACGATCGAGATCCAACAAACTATTTTTATTGGGTGTATGACCATTGAAGGTTTTATTCATTTAAATGAACAACAATTATTCTTTGACTTTAAATGAATAACCGTTTTGAAAACTATTTTCATTGGGTGTATGACCATCGAAGGTTTTATTCATTTAAATGAACAACAATTATTCTTTGACTTTAAATGAATAACCGTTTTGCAATAAACATGATCAAATCATATTCATGCTCAACGCAAACACCAAATAACATTTATTTAGGTTTAACACTAATCCCGAAAGTATAGGGTGTGCGATGATGATCATATCAACCTTGGAACTACTTCCAACACTCATCTTCACTTCCCCTTCAACTAGTCTCTGTTTATTCGTAACTCCTGTTTCGAGTTACTAATCTTAGTAACCGAACAAGTATCAAATACTCGGGGATACTATAAACACTAGTAAGGCACACATCAATAACCTGTATATCAAATATACTCTTGTTCACTTTGCCATCCTTCTTATCCACCAAATATTTGGGGTATTTCCGTTTCAATGACCATTTCCTATGCAGTGTAAGCACTCGGTTTCAGGCTTTGGTTCAGCTTTGGGTTTCTTCATGGGAGTGACAACTTGCTTGTCATTCTACTTGAAATTCCCTTTCTTTCCTTTGCCCTTTTCTTGAAACTAGTGGTCTTGTCAATCATCAACACTTGATGCTCTTTCTCGATTTCTACCTTCGTTGATTTCAATATCACGAAGAGCTCGGGAATCGTTTTCGTCATCCTTGCATACTATAGTTCATCACGAAGTTCTAGTAACTTAGTGATGGTGACTAGAAGAATTCATCAATCACTATCTTATCTGGGAGATTAACTCCCACTTGATTCAAGCGATTGAAGTACCTGGACAATCTGAGCACATGCTCACTAGTTGAGCGATTCTCCTCCATCTTTTAGCTATAGAACTTGTTGGAAACTTCATATCTCTCAACTCGGGTATTTGCTTGAAATATTAACTTCAACTCTGGAACATCTCATATGGTCCATGACGTTCAAAACGTCTTTGAAGTCCCGATTCTAAGCCGTTTAAGCATGGTGCACTAAACTACCAAGTAGTCATCATATTGAGCTAGCCAAACGTTCATAACGTCGCATCTTGCTCTTGCAATAGGTCCATCACCTAGCGGTGCATCAAGGACATAATTCTTACGTGCAGCAATGAGGATAAACCTCGGATCACGGATCCAATCCGCAACATTGCTACTAACATTTTCAATACAATTTTCTCTAGGAACACATTAAAATAATCATATGAAAGCAACAACGCGAGCTATTGATCTAAAACATAATTTGCAAAATACTACGGGACTAAGTTCATGATAAATTAAAGTTCAATTAATCATATTACTTAAGAACTCCCACTTAGACAGACATCTCTCTAGTCATCTAAGTGATCACGTGATCCAAATCAACTAAACCATAACCGATCATCACGTGAGATGGAGTAGTTTTCAATGGTGAACATATTATGTTGATCATATCTACTATATGATTCACGCTCGACCTTTCGGTCTCCGTGTTCGAGGCCATATCTGCATATGCTAGGCTCGTCAAGTATAACTCGACTATTCTGCGTGTGCAAAACTGGCTTGCACCCGTTGTAGATGGACGTAGAGCTTATCACACCCGATCATCACGTGGTGTCTCGGCACGACGAACTTTGGCAGCGGTGCATACTCGGGAGAACACTACTTGATAATTTTAGTGAGAGATCATCTTAAAATGCTACCGTCAATCAAAGCAAAATAAGATGCATAAAGGATAAACATCACATGCAATCAATATAAGTGATATGATATGGTCATCATCATCTTGTGCTTGTGATCTCCATCGCCAAGCAATCAATCATGATCACCATCGTCACCGCGCGACACCTTGATCTCCATCGTAGCATCGTTGTCGTCTCGCCAACTATTGCTTCTCGACTATCGCTACTCCTTAGTGATAAAGTAAAGCAATTACACGGCGCTTGCATTTCATACAATAAGCGACAACCATATGGCTCCTGCCAGATTGCCGATAACTCGGTTACAAAAC
Organism: Aegilops longissima; assembly: GCA_021605205.1. Classification (NCBI taxonomy): domain Eukaryota; kingdom Viridiplantae; phylum Streptophyta; class Magnoliopsida; order Poales; family Poaceae; genus Aegilops; species Aegilops longissima. Next base: position 336,552,357 of record CM038678.1, read on the forward strand.
ATGATCATCTCATACAATAAAATATAGCATCACGTCTTGACCATATCACATCACAACATGCCCTGCAAAAACAAGTTAGACGTCCTCTACTTTGTTGTTGCAAGTTTTACGTGGCTGCTACGGGCTGAGCAAGAACCGTTCTTACCTACGCATCAAAACCACAATGATAGTTTTGTCAAATAGACTCCGTTTTAACCTTCTCAAGGACCGGGCGTAGTCATACTCGGTTCAACTAAAGTGAGAGAGACAGACACTCGCCGGTCACCTTTAAGCAATGAGTGCTCGGGCGGTGAAACCAGTCTCGCGTAAGCGTCTGGCGTAATGTCGGTCCGGGCGCTTCATCTCACAATACCGCTGAACCAAAGTATGACATGCTGGTAGGCGGTATGACTTGTATCGCCCACAACTCACTTGTGTTCTACTCGTGCACATGACATCAACGCATAAAACCAGGCTCGGATGCCCTTTGTTGGGGAGCGTAGTAATTTCAAAATTTCCTACGAACACGCAAGACCATGGTGATGGCATAGCAACGAGGGGAGAGTGTCCGTCCACGTACCCTCGTGAGACCGAAAGCGAAGCGTTATAACAACGCGGTTGATGTAGTCGTGCGTCTTCACGATCCGACCGATCCAAGCACCGAGCGTCGGCACCTCCGAGTTCGCACACGTTCAGCTCGATGGCGATCCCGGACTCCGATCCAGCAAAGTGTCGGGATGAGTTCCGTCAACCTGACGGCGTGGTGACGATGATGATGCTCCACCGACGCAGGGCTTCGCCTAAGCCCGTGACGATATGACTTCTCCGGCGCAGGGCTTCACCTAAGCTCATGACGATATGACCAAGTGGAATATGGTGGAGGGGGCACCGCACATGGCTAAGGAACGATCCGTAGATCAACTTGTGTGTCATGGGGTGCCCCCCCCCCCGTATATAAAGGAGCAAGGAGGAGGTGGCCGCCAAAGGGGAGGCGCGCAAGGGGGAGTCCTACTCCCACCGGAGTAGGACTCCTCCTTTCCTAGTAGGAGTAGGAGAGAAGGAAGGGAAGAGAAGAAGGGTGCGGCCCCTCCCCTAGTCCAATTCGGACTAGGCCTTGGGAAGCGCGGCCTGCCCTAGGCAGCCCTCTCTCTTCCCGCAGGCCCAATAAGGCCCAATACTTCTCCCGGCGAATTCCCGTAACTCTCCGTACTCGAAAAATACCGAATCATTCGAACTTTTCGAACTCCGAATATAGTCGTCCAATATATCGATCTTTACGTCTCGACCATTTCGAGACTCCTCGTCATGTCCCCGATCTCATCCGGGACTCGAACTCCTTGGTACATCAAAACTCATAAACTCATAAACTCATAATATAACTGCATCATCGAAACCTTAGCGTGCGGACCCTACGGGTTCGAGAACTATGTAGACATGACCTAGAACTATTCTTGGTCAATAACCAATAGCGAACCTGGATGCCCATATTGGCTCCTACATATTCTCTGAAGATCTTTATCGGTCAAACCGCATAACAACATACTTTGTTCCTTTGTCATCGGTATGTTACTTGCCCGAGATTCGATCGTCGGTATCCAATACCTAGTTCAATCTCGTTCTCGGCAAGTCACTTTACTCGTTCCGTAATACATCATCTCATAACTAACTCATTAGTTACAATGCTTGCAAGGCTTAGGTGATGAGTATTACCGAGAAGGCCCAGAGATACCTCTCCGACAATCGGAGTGACAAAACCTAATCTCAAATACGCCAACCCAACATGTACCTTTGGAGACACCTGTAGTACTCCTTTATAATCACCCATTACGTTGTGACGTTTGGTAGCACCAAAGTGTTCCTCCGTAAACGGAGTTGCATAATCTCATAGTTACAGGAACATGTATAAGTCATGAAGAAAGCAATAGCAACATACTAAGCGATCATGTGCTAGGCTAACGGAATGGGTCATGTCAATCACATCATTCTCCTAATGATGTGATCCCGTTAATCAAATGACAACTCATGTCTATGGCTAGGAAACTTAACCATCTTTGATTCAACGAGCTAGTCAAGTAGAGGCATACTAGTGACACTATGTTTGTCTTATGTATTCACACATGTATTATGTTTCCGGTTAATACAATTCTAGCATGAATAATAAACATTTATCATGAAATAAGGAAATAAATAATAAATTTATTATTGCCTCTAGGGCATATTTCCTTCATTATATTGTTGAATTCATTCATGATGCTACTGAAAATTATTATGAGGGAGGAATATATGCTTGTAGGAGTTGCAATAATATCAAGTTTCCTCTCTATGCGTTGAAAATCTTGAAGTTATGCTTGTTTTACTTTCCTATGCAAGTTAATTATCGTTCCCATAAGTTGTTTGCTCAAAAAATCCCTATGCAACAAAGTGGGTTAGACTTAAATGTGCTAGTCATATTCTTCACGTTGCTCCCATTATGTTTCAATTCTTATCTTTTATGTGAGCATCATTGAAATCATCATGCCTAGCTAAAAAGGCAATAAAGAAAAGCACTTGTTGGGAGACAACGCAATATTTACCTTTACTGTTTTTGTGTTCACATGATTATTCTAGTGTAGTAATCATGTTTTATAGCTTTTGTTTCAATAAAGTGCCAAGTAAGACCTTTAGGATAGCTTACGGTGATAGGTGTGTTGATCCTGCTGAAAATCAGAAACTTTTGCGCCCAGTAAACTAGTTTTGATAATTCACAGAAACGTGATTTTGATCTGATTCTTTTTTCTCTGAATTGGTACACAATTTTCTCAGGTTTTCCTAATTTGGTAGAATTTTTAGAGTTACAGAAGTATGGAAAGTTACCAGATTACTACAGACTGTTCTGTTTTTGACAGATTCTGTTTTCTATGTGTTGTTTGCTTATTTTGATGAATCTATGAGTAGTATCGGAGGGTATGAACCATAGAGAAGTTGGAATATAGTAGATATTACACCAATATGAATTTATAATGAGTTCACAGCAGTACCTAAGTGGTGAAGTTTCTGTTGAGTTTTGTGTTGTGAAGTTTTCAAGTTTTGGGTAAATATTCGATGGACTATGGAATAAGGAGTGGCAAGAGCCTAAGCTTGGGGATGCCCAAGGCACCCCAAGGTAATATTCAAGGACAACCAAGATCCTAAGCTTGGGGATGCCTTGGATGGCATGCCCTCTTTCGTCTTTGTTTATCGGTAACTTTACTTGGAGCTATATTTTTATTGACCACATGATATGTGTTTTGCTTGGAGCGTCATTTTATTTTATTTTGTTTTGCTTGCTGTTTGAATAAAATCCCAAGATCTGAAATTCTTAAATGTTAGAGATTCTTCACATAGTTACATAATTATTCGACTACTCATTGATCTTCACTTATATCTTTCGGAGTAGTTTGTCGTTTGCTCTAGTGCTTCACTTATATATTTTTAGAGCACGGTGGTGGTTTTATTTAATAGAAATTATTGATCTCTCATGGTTCACTTAAATTATTTTGAGAGTCTTTTAGAATAGCATGGTAATTTGCTTGGGCTATAAAATTAGTCCTAATATGATGGGTATCCAAGAGGGACATTATAAAAACTTCCATATAAGCGCATTGAATACTATGAGAAGTTTGATACTTGATGATTGTTTTGAGATATGAAGATGGTGATATTAGAGTCGTGCTACTTGAGTATTTGTGAATTTGAGAAATACTTGTGTTGAGGTTTGCAAGTCCCGTAGCATGCACATATGGTAACCGTTGTGTAACAAATTTGAAGCATGAGGTGTTTCTTTGATTGTCCTCCTTATGAGTGGTGGTCGGGGATGAGCGATGGTCTTTTCCTACCAATCTATCCCCCTAGGAGCATGCGCATAGTGTTTGGTTTTGATGACTTGTAGATTTTTGCAATAAGTATGTGAGTTCTTTATGACTAATGTTGAGTCCATGGATTATACACACTCTCACCCTTCCATCATTGCTAGCCTCTTGATGCAGTGCATTGCCCTTTCTCACCTCGAGAGTTGGTGCAAACTTCGCCGGTGCATCCAAACCCCGTGATATGATACACTCTATCACACATAAGCCTCCTTATATCTTCCTCAAAACAGCCACCATACCTACCTATTATGGCATTTCCATAGCCATTCCGAGATATATTGCCATGCAACTTTCCACCATTCTGTTTATTATGACACGCTTCATCATTGTCATATTGCCTTGCGTGATCATGTAGTTGACATCGTATTTGTGGCAAAGCCACCGTTCATAATTTTTCATACATGTCACTCTTGATTCTTTGCACATCCCGGTACACCGCCGGAGGCACTCATATAGAGTCATATTTTGTTCTAGTATCGAGTTGTAATCCTTGAGTTGTAAATAAATAAAAGTATGATGATCATCATTGTTAGAGCATTGTCTCGTGTGAGAAAAAAAAGAGAAAGGCCAAATAAAAAAAGGAGAAGGCCCAAAAAAATGAGAGAAAAATAGAGAAGGGACAATTCTACTATCCTTTTTCCACACTTGTGCTTCAAAGTAGCATCATGATCTTCATGATAGAGAGTCTCTTATTTTTTCACTTTCATATACTAGTGGGATTTTTTCATTATAGAACTTGGCTTGTATATTCCAACAATGGGCTTCCTCAAATGCCCTAGGTCTTTGTGAGCAAGCAAGTTGGATGCACACCCACTTAGTTTCTTTTGTTGAGCTTTCATACATTTATAGCTCTGGTGCATCCGTTGCATGGCAATCCCTACTCCTCGCATTGACATAAATTGATGGGCATCTCCATAGCCCATTGATTAGCTGCGTCGATGTGAGACTTTCTCCTTTTTTGTATTCTCCACATAACCTCCATCATAATATTCTATTCCACCTACAGTGCTATGTCCATGGCTCGCGCTCATGTATTGCGTGAAAGTTGAAAAAGTTTGAGAATACTAAAGTATGAAACAATTGCTTGGCTTGTCATCGAGGTTGTGCATGATTTGAGCATTTTGTGTTACGAAGATGGAGCATGGCCAAACTACATGATTTTGTAGGGATGAGCTTTCTTTGGCTATATTATTTTGAGAAGACATAATTGCTTGGCTAGTATGCTTGAAGTATTATTATTTTTATATCAATATTAAACTTTTGTCTTGAATCTTTCGGATCTGAATATTCATGCCACAATAAAAAAAATTACATTGAAAATTATGTTAGGTAGCATTCCACATAAAAATCCTGTTTTTATCATTTACCTACTCGAGGACGAGCATGAATTAAGCTTGGGGATGCTGATACGTCTCCAACGTATATATAATTTTTGATGTATTCATGCCATGTTTATAATATTTCTACATGATTTGAGTATGATTTGGTTTGAACTAACCCGGACTGACGCTGTTTTCAGCAGAACTACCGTAGTGTTGTTTTTGTGCAAAAATAAAAGTTCTAGGAATGCGCTGAAAATCGACGGAGATTTTTTATGGAAAATATAAAAAATACTGGAACAAAGAGTTACCGGAGGGGAGTCCCATGGGCCCCATGAGGGTGGAGGGCGCGCCCACCCCCTGGGCCCCATGAGGGTGGGGCCCCTGACTTGTTCTTGACGCCAACCTCTCCTATAAATCCCCAAACTTCCAGAACTTAACCTAGATCGGGAGTTCCGCGCATAAACCTCTCAGAGCCACCAAAACCAATCGGGACCTGTTCCAAGACCCGGCGGAGGGGAATCCCTCACTGGTGGCCATCTTCATCATCCCGGCGCTCTCTATGATGAGGAGGGAGTAGTTCACCCTCGGGACTGAGGGTATGTACCAGTAGCTATATGTTTGATCTCTCTCTCTCTCTCTTTCTCTCTCTCTCTCTCTCTCTCTCTCTCTCTCTCTCTCTCGTGTTCTTGATTCAGCACAATCTTGATGTATCGCGATCTTTGCTATTATAGTTGGATCTTATGATGTTTCTCCCCCTCTACTCTCTTGTAATGGATTGAGTTTTCCCTTTGAAGTTATCTTATAGGATTGAGTCTTTAAGGATTTGAGAACACTTGATGTATGTCTTGCATGTGCTTATCTGTGGGATATTCACGTGATCTACTTGATGTATGTTTTGGTGATCAACTTGCGGGTTCGGTGACCTTGTGAACTTATGCATAGGGGTTGGCACACGTTTTCGTCTTGACTCTCCGGTAGAAACTTTGGGGCACTCTTTGAAGTACTTTGTGTTGGTTTGAATGGATGAATCTGAGATTGTGTGATGCATATCGTATAATCATACCCACGGATACTTGAGGTGACATTGGAGTATCTAGGTGACATTAGGGTTTTGGTTGATTTGTGTCTTAAGGTGCTATTCTAGTACGAACTCTAGGATAGATCGAACGGAAAGAATAGCTTCGTGTTATTTTACTACTGACTCTTGAATAGATTGATCAAAAAGAATAACTTTGAGGTGGTTTCGTACCCTATAATAATCTCTTCGTTTGTTCTCCTCTATTAGTGACTTTGGAGTGACTCTTTGTTGCATGTTGAGGGGTAGTTATATGATCGAGTTATGTTATTATTGTTGAGAGAACTTGCACTAGTGAAAGTATGAACCCTAGGCCTTGTTTCCTAGCATTGCAATATCGTTTACGCTCACTTTTACCACTTGCTACCTTGCTGTTTTTATATTTTCAGATTGCAAAAACCTATATCTACCATCCATATTGCACTTGTATCACCATCTCTTCGCGAACTAGTGCACCTATACAATTCTTCGTTGTATTGGGTGTGTTGGGGACACAAGAGACTCTTTGTTGTTTGGTTGCAGGGTTGCTTGAGAGAGACCATCTTCATCCTACGCCTCCCACGGATTGATAAACCCTAGGTCATCCACTTGAGGGAAATTTGCTACTGTCCTACAAAACTCTGCACTTGGAGGCCCAACAACGTCTACAAGAGGAAGGTTGCATAGTAGACATCAGCCGCACGCGCGGATGAGGTCGCGATGGCTGCCATTCGTGCCGACCCCCAGATCTTGGAGGAGCACCTTGCCATTTGCTAGCTAAGCTGGTTAAGCATGCTCGGTTTACCCGTTGCTTGTGCTGCTCCTGCCTTTTCTTCACAAATTCTAGTGAATTGTGCTATCTAATTTTACCATGCAATCTGTTGCTCTAGTGTATATGTTCTATATGTCGTGTAGTGTGGTGCTCACATATTAGCTGTTTTGTTCATTAGTTGTCGTTTTCAGTTAACTGTTTGGTTCAATTCTGCAAATGTGATGTTCAATTCTTCAGGCTGCAATTTTGTATTGTCTTCCATGTGAGAAATAAATCGAATTTATCTTACAAAATACATGAGAAACGAATACAATTGCTATATTTCCAAGTTGTCAAGCATGCTTGGTTTGGTTATACATTGTGCAATGTGGTGCTCAGTTAACGTTTGGTTCATTTGTGTTGTGGTGTTTAGTTAACTGTTTGGTTCAATTCTGCAATGCGATGTTCAATAGTTGTGGGTGCATTCTGTTATCGTATACCATGTGAGGAATAAATTGAATTTGTCTGTAGTAAATACATGAGAAACAAATACAATTGCTACAATTGGCTGTAGTTAACTGTTTGGTTAACTGTGTGATCTCTTATTAGGAGTATGTTATATTGTGCAATGTGGTGCTCAGTTAATGTTTGGTTCATTTGTTGTGGTGTTTAGTTAACTGCTTGGTTCAATTCTGCAATGTGATGTGCAATTGTCGCGGGTAGAATTTTGTATTGTTGTGCATGTGAGGGATAAATCAAATTTGGCTACAGTTAATACATGAGAAACATATACAAGTTCTATATTTCCCAGTTCTTAATTATGCTTGGTTTGGATAAATGGGTTTTCCGTGTGACTTGAATTAATCTGATGAATCTGCATTGTGCTTATTTTTCATCAACATATTTTACTGATAGCATGCGAACCCTTACTTAACCTGATGACTAACTAGCTTATATGTGTTGCAGGGAAACAATGGGAAGCACTGAGGTTTACAATCGAGGTTAGCACGCGCATGGTTCGTTCTCTAATAGCACATTATTATGCAATTGCAGGAACCATTCTAATATTTTGGTTTTTAACAATTTGGTCTTGCACATGTAGGTCCTGCTCTCAGAGATTTTGACCCACTGTTCGACCCTTTTTGCATATGGGGAAATGAGTTGTCCATGAATATCAATCAAATCAAGAAACTCAGAAAGATTGTTAGGACAAAGAAATTAGCGACAAAAACAACAAGATCTTTATGCACTGTGAAGAAGACATCAGTTCACTACAAGATGGTACTAACTATTATACCTTGCCTTTTTTATTCCTTTGCCCCATTTCCAATATAGAGAAGATATTTATGCACATCCTTGTTTTCAGGCCTTTCCAAAGCAGTTCACTAATTATTACCTCTCAAACCACCTCTATGGTCAGGAGGCGAGGAAGGTTTTCATACAACACCCACGATTCAATATTGAAGTGTTCCTGAAGAGGACGAAGGGCGGATAGTCAATCTTCCACAGGCACTAGCCTAAAGTTGCAAAGACCTTCAACATGAATGAAGGCTCAATATTCGCCTTCCGCTTCAGCAGTTTTCCAGATGAGATGCATCTGTCTATATACCGTCTATGATGCTAATTTCGAAAGGTTCTACATGTTGCATGTGGAACTTGGTGCTAGTGCAGTTGTGTAATGGGGTAGCTGAGTGTTGAAGCTATATCATGTTCTACTATGATGTATTTCAATTATAAAATTCCGCTTCCTTAATATGGAAATGAAATATATTGTGTGCTTAATATGAATGTCAATTAGATTAATAAATGGATTATTAATAATAGGGCAATTAGCCTGCTAATGGCGAATCAGCCTGCTAATTAGGTTTTGATATTGCAAACGGTTATTGAAAAAATAACGTGGGCGATGACCTAAGGCAACGCACACAGTTTCTAGGAATAAACCATGTTGGATCAATGAACAATCACACACGACTTTCTCTTGAAAACTGTTTGCGTTAGGCCACCTTGCGCAAACGTTTACCACATAAAAATTGTGTGTGATGGACAACCTTTGCCACACATTTTATTCTACGGACCGTGTGTGATACATTCAATAAAGCAAACAATTTAACGAGAAAAATTGTGTGTGATGTACCTGTGAAAGGAAACGTTTTACTTGGAGCGAATGTGTGGGATGTACATACGAACGGAAACGTTTAGCGGGGACTGACTGTGTGGGATGTACTTGCGACTGGAAACAATTTCGCTTGTATAACTGTATTTTTAGCTCTACTGTACGTATTTCCGTATTTGAGCGCTTGCCGGTCGCTCACGACCTCATTTTGCCGAGCGTGTGTGCGGAGGGTATATCTAGCGGTTTCGGTCGTGGGAAGGACCCCCCTATCGCCCACACTCACTTGGCGACGGTTTCAAATGCCATCGCGGAAAGGGGTTAAAAACCGTTTGTTTAGGACCGACGCGTACCAATGTTGATAACATAGGGTCCTTCACATTTGGAGAGGAGTTTTCCTGCAAAGAATCTGAAACGAGAGTTGTACAAAAGAACATACTCTCCAACTTTATACTCACGCTTTTGAATTCTTTTATCATGCCATCTTTTAACTTTTTCTTTAAATAACTTGGCATTTTCATAAGCTTGGGTTCTCCATTCATCTAAAGAGCTAATATCAAATAACCTCTTTTCACCGGCAAGTTTGAAATCATAGTTGAGTTCTGTGATTGCCCAATATGCTTTATGTCCTAACTCAAGAGACAAATGACAAGCTTTTCCATAAACCATTTTATAAGGAGACATACCCATAGAATTTTTATATGCTGTTCTATAAGCCCAAAGTGCATCATCTAATTTCTTAGACCAATTCTTCCGGGACCTATTGACAGTCTTTTGCAAAATTAATTTTATTTCTCTATTGCTAAGTTCAAATTGACCACTAGACGGTGGATGATAAGGTGATGCAATTCTATGGTTGACATCATACTTGGCAAGCATTTTACGGAAAGCACCATGAATAAAGTATGACCACCATCAATCATTAAATATCTAGGGACTCCAAACCTTGGGAAAATAACTTCCTTAAGCATTTTAATAGAGGTGTTGTGATCAGCACTACTGGTTGGAATAGCTTCTACCCACTTAGTAATGTAATCAACAACAACCAAAATATCTGTATACCCATTAGAGGAAGGAAAAGGTCCCATGTAATAAAATCCCCAAACATCAAATGGTTCAACATCAAGTGAATAATTCATAGCCATTTCTTGACGCTTACCGATATTACCTATTCTTTGGCATTCATCACAAGATAAGACAAACTTACGGGCATCCTTGAAGAGAGTAGGCCAATAAAATCCAGATTGCAATACCTTGTGAGCAGTTCTATCTCCAGCATGATGCCCTCCATATGCTTCAGAGTGACATTTCCATAGGATTTGTCCCTATTCATGCTCAGGTACACAACGTCTAATAATACCATCTACTCCTTCTTTATAAAGATGTGGGTCATCCCAAAAGTAATGTCTCAAATCATAGAAGAATTTTTTCTTTTGTTGGTGCGTGAAACTAGGTGGTAAATATTTGGCAACAATGTAATTAGCATAGTTAGCATACCAAGGAGTGTTATGAGCAACATTTATTGCAGCTAACTGCTCATCAGGAAAACTATCATCAATAGGTAGTGGGTCATCATGCACATTTTCAAGCCTAGACAAGTTATCAACTACGGGGTTCTCAACTCCTTTTCTATCAGTGATATGTAAATCAAATTCTTGCAGTAAGAGAACCCATCGAATAAGTCTAGGTTTTGCATCTTTCTTTTCCATAAGATATTTTATAGCAGCATGATCAGCGTGAACAATTACTTTTGAATCAACAATGTAATATCTAAATTTATCACAAGCAAACACCACTGCTAGGAACTATGTTCAGTAGTAGCATAATTTCGTTGAGCACTATCTAGAGTTTTACTAGCATAATGAATGACATTCAGTTTCTTATCAACTCTTTGTCCTAGGACAACACCAACAACATAATCACTAGCATCACACATAATTTCAAAATGCAAGTTCCAATCAGGTGGTTGAACAATAGGTGCAGAAATTAAGGCTTTCTTGAGTGTTTTGAAGGCTTCTAAAGAGTCATCAGCAAAAACAAAAGGAACATCCTTTTGTAAAAGGTTTGTAAGAGGTCTAGAAATTTTAGAAAAGTCTTTGATAAATCTCCTATAGAAATCAGCATGACCTAGGAAACTACTAATACCTTTGATATATTTAGGACATGGCATTTTCTCAATTGCATCAACCTTAGTTTTGTCCACTTCAATACCTATTTCAGAAATTTTATGACCCAAGACAATACCTTCATTAACCATAAATTGCACTTCTCCCAATTCAAGACAAGATTTGTTTATTCACATCTCTGCAAAACTCGATCAAGGTTGCTTAAACAATCATCAAAAGACTTCCCATAAACAGAGAGGTCATCCATGAAAACCTCAACAATCTTTTCGCAATAGTCAGAGAATATAGTAGTCATACATCTTTTAAAGGTAGCAGGTGCATTGCATAAATGGAAAGGCATACATCTATAAGCATAAGTTCCAAAGGGACAAGTGAAAGTGGTCTTTTCTTGATCAGGTTGAGAAACATGTATTTGTAAAAAACTAGAGTATCCATCAAGGAAGCAAAAATGTGTGTGCTTAGATAATCTTTCTAGCATTTGATCAATAAAAGGCAGAGGGTAATGATCTTTTCTAGTTGCTTTATTTAATTTTCTAAAATCAATTACCATTCTATAGCCTGTAACAATTGTTTGTGGAATAAGTTCATTCTTATCATTAGGAACAACAGTAATGCCTCCTTTCTTAGGGACACAATGAACAGGACTTACCCATCTACTATCAGCTATAAGATAGCTTATACCTGCTTCCAGAAGTTCTAATATTTCTGTTCTTACCACTTCTTTCATCTTCGGATTTAACCGACGTTGGTGATCAACAACGGGTTTAGCATCAGGTTCCATATTAATCTTGTGCTGACATAGAGTGGGACTAATGCCCTTTAAATCATCAAGAGTACATCCAATAGCAGCTCGGTGCTTCCTTAGTACTTTCAATAATCTTTCTTCTTCATGTTCTGAAAGGCTAGCACTAATAATAACAGGAAATATCTTCTTTTCATCAAGATAAGCATATTTCCAAGTGTCTGGCAATTGTTTTAATTCAAACACAGGATCAACTTTAGGTGGAGGAGGACCTCCCAGAGTTTCAATAGGCAAATTGTGTTTAAGCTGAGGACATTGTTCAAAGAAAATCTTATCTATTTGATTCCTTTCATGCATATGTAAATCATTTTCATGGTCTAGCAAATATTGTTCTAGTGGATCAGTAGGAGGCACAACAATAGAAGCAAGACCAATTATTTCATCCTTACTAGGTAATTCTTTTTCATGAAGCTTTCTACTAAACTTGGAAAAATTAAACTCATGAGACTCATCACCAAAATTAACTATGAGTCATTTTACCTCCTCTAGTCGCAACTCTAACAACACTAAATATGAAGTCGGTGAGGCTGGCATCAGCAGCATATTGTGTGAACTCTTGAAGGATTCCAGCCTCTTCCATGAACTGGGTATGCGGCCATTCGCACGACCGTACCTCCGCCAACCTTTGAGGATGGAGATCACTGTCAGACGACTCCCCAATAACACCCTTGGAGTTCTTCTTTGAAGCAAACTTCCTAAAGATATTCATCTTTTTCCTATGAACAAAAATTCTGAAATTTTTAGTCCACAAATTTTTCTCAACGAAAGTTCACAAAATTGATAGCAACTACTCATAGGGATACATAGGCCATAACAAGCATTATAACTACTTAGAACTCTAAGAATTCAACATGCAAGCTCATCTACAACAGCACCAAGAGTAGCTAATTATTCAAAATATAAACCACAAAAACAAAAACTAATTGGACAAACGGTGGAGTCACATACCAAGTAACAATCCCCCGAAACAGTTTTAGAAACGAAGCTTCAAGCCAAGAGATCGAAATCTGCGGGTTTGAGAGCAAGAACACGGGAGAGAGAGCAATGGAGATTTTTTTCTGGAGGTAAGTGATGATGTGGTGTGAAGAGATAAGTGAGGGGGACCACATGGGGACCACAACCCACCAGGGCGCGCCCGGGGGTCCTAGCGCACCCAGGTGGGTTGTGCCCACCTGGTGCACCTCCCTCTGATATTATTTGCACCAGAAATTCTTAAATATTCAAAAAAAATCGTATTGAATTTTCAGAGCATGCTGAGAACTTTTATTTTTGGGTCATTTTTTTATTGCACGGGGAATTCAGAAAGCAGACAAAACATGGCATTTTATTTTATTTAACTAATAAAAACAGAGAACAAAAGATAGGGACCGAAGGTAGTGCTTACTAAATTCATCAACTTCATACCTCTCAAAAATGATTCATTAATAAGGTTGATCAAGTCTTATTAACAACCACTTTCGATTAGCATGAAACCGAAGAACTTTCGTAAATCACTAAGTTACCTCAATGGGGATATGAATGTTCCCAACAATAAGCATTTCATATTTCTTTTTGACTGTAGGTAGAGGTATTTGAAAACTTCCAATAGTGACTGTCGGAGATTTTTCAATAACATTAATACCATTCACTTGGAATTGTTTCTTCAGAAAGTGCACCATATGCTCATTACCATTGATATGAAAGGTGACCTTGCTTTTATTGCAATCAATAACAGCCCCTGTAGTATTCAAGAAGGGTCTACCAAGGATAATCGACATGTTGTCGTCCTTGGGCATCTGAAGTATAACAAAGTCAGTCAAAATAGTAACATTAGCGACAACAACGGGCACATCCTCGAAGATAACGATAGGTATGGCAGTTGATTTGTCAGCCATTTGCAAAGATATCTCAGTAGGTGTGAGTTTATTCAAATCAAGTATTTTATATAAAGAGAAAGGCATAACACTAACACCAGCTCCTATATCACACAAAGCAGTTTTCACATATTTTTTTGATAGAGCAACGTATAGTTGGTATTCCCAGATCTCCAAGTTTTTTAGGTACTCCATCTTTAAAAGTGTAATTAGCAAGCATAGTGGAGATTTCAACTTTCGGTATTTTTCTCTTATTAGTGATGATGTCTTTCATATACTTTGCATAAGGAGGCATCCTTCAGATTCTTCATAGTGATAAATTGATAATAATCCCAAGTGACTCAACAAATATAGCTATGCTCCCCGGCAATGGCGCCAGAAAAAGGTCTTTGTAACCCACAAGTATAGGGGATTGCAATAGTTTTCGAGGGATTCGACACAAGGGGAGCCAAAGAATATTTGAAGGTATTAGCAGCTGAGTTGTCAATTCAATCACACCTGGAGATTAATTATCTGCAGCAAAGTGATCAGTAGCAAAGTAGTTTGATAGTTTTGATAATAGTAACAGTAGCAACGATAACGGTAACAGTGATAGCAGTAATTTTGTAGCAAGTGTAACGGTGCTGATAACAGTAGTAACTTAGCAAGAACAATACAAGATGAATTTGTAGGCATTGGGTCGGTGACTTGTTGGATGATATTCATCATGAGACAGTTATAACCTAGGGCGATACGACACTAGCTCCAGTTCATCAATATAATGTAGGCATGCATTCCGTAAATAGTCATACGTGCTTATGGAAAGAACTTGCATGACATCTTTTGTCCTACCCTCCCGTGGCAGCGGGGTCCATATTGGAAACTAAGGGATATTAAGGCCTCCTTTTAATAGAGAACCGGAACAAAGAATTACCACATAGTGAATACATGAACTCCTCAAACTACGGTCATCACCGGGAGTGGTCCTGACTATTGTCACTCGGAGGTTGCCGGATCATAACACGTAGTAGGTGACTATAACTTGCAAGATCGGATCTAGAACATGGATATAATGATGATAACGTAAACGGTTCAGATCTGAGTTCATGGCACCCGGGCCAAAGGTGACAAGCATTAAGCATAGCAAAGTCATAGCAACGTCAATCTTAGAACATAGTGGATACTAGGGATCAAGCCATAACAAAACTAACTCGATTACATGATGAATCTCTCATCCAACTCCTCACCGACCAGCCAACCTATGAAGGAATTACTCACTCCCGGTGGCGAGCATCATGGAATTGGCGATGGAGAAGGGTTGGTGATGATGAAGAACGAAGATCCCCCTCTCCGGAGCCCCAAACTGACTCCATATCTGGCCCCCTGAGGAAGAACAGGAGGTGACGGTGGCTCTGTCTCGTGGATCGCGATAACTCTTTCTCCTTGATTTTTTTCTGGAAAATAGGATTTTATAGCGTCGGTTTTAGGGTCCGCGGGGCCACCAGGTGGGGACAACTCACCTGGGCACGCCAGGATGGGGGCGGCGCGCCCTGGTGGGTTGTGCCCACCCAGGTGCCCCCCTCTGGTGGGTCTTGGCTCCAGAAATTCTTGTTTATTGTATAAAAATTCCTTGCAAAGTTTAGTTCCATCCCGAGAACTTTTATTTCTACACAAAAACAACACCATGGTAGTTCTGCTGAAAACAGCGTCAGTCCGGGGTTAGTTTCATTCAAATCATGCAAATTAGAGTCCAAAATAAGAGGAAAAGCGTTAGGAAAAGTAGATACGTTGGAGACGTATCACACCCTGGTGGGTTATGCCCACCTCGGCCGCCTCCCGCACCGCCTCTTTGCTCTATAAATACCAAAAAATCCAAAAACCCTAGGGGAGTCGACGAAACACAATTCCAACCGCCGCAAGTTCCAGAACCACCAGATCCAATCTGGACACCATCATGGAGGGGTTCATCATCCTCATTGGTGCCTCTCCGATGATGCGTGAGTAGTTCATTGTAGACCTACGGGTCTGTAGGAAGTAGCTAGATGGCTTCCTCTCTCTATTTTGATTCTCAATACAATAGTCTCTCGAAGATCTATTTGATGTAACTCTTTTTGCGGTGTGTTTGTTGGGATCAGATGAACTTTGAATTTATGACCAGATCTATTTTATCCATGAAAGTTATTTGAGTTTTGTTCTCTTATACGCATGATTGCTTATAGCCTCGTATTTCTTCTTTGAATCTTTGGTTTAGTTAGGCCAAATAGATCGATTTTTCTTGCCATGGGAAGAGGTGCTTTGTGATGGGTTTGATCTTACGGTGCTCAATCCCAGTGACAGAAGGGGACATGACACATATGTATCGTTGCTATTAAGGATAACAAGATGGGGTCTATTCCTACATGAATAGATCTTGTCTACATCATGTCATCGTTCTTATTGCATTACTCCATTTCTCCATGAACTTAATACACTAGATGCATGCTGGATAGTGGTCAATGTGTGGAGTAATAGTAGTAGATGCAGGCAGGATTCGGTCTACTAATCTTGGGCGTGATGCCTATATAATGATCATTGCCTGGATATCGTCATAATTATTTGAAGTTCTAGCAATTGCCCAACAGTAATTTTACCCGCCGTATGCTATTTTTCTCGAGAGAAGCCACTAGTGAAATCTACGGGCCCCGGGTCTATTCTTTATCATATTTGCTTTCTGATCTATTATTTACCTCTTTTATTTTCAGATCTTTTATTCCAAAAACCCAAAAATACCTTGCTGCAAATTATTGTTATTTATTTTATTTTGCGTTTCCATGAGATCTATTTATCCAATGTACTATAAACAATCTATATTTTACCCGGGAGGGATTGACAACCCCTCTTACGCGTCGGGTTGCAAGTATTTTTTCTTTGTGTGCAGGTACCGTTTACATAGTGTTGCGTGGTTCTCCTACTGGTTTGATAACCTTGCTCTCATCAGTGAGGGAAATATCTACCATAGCTGTGCGGCATCATCCCTTCCTCTTCGGGGAAAATACTGACGCAGACACGAGCCATCACCTCTCAATCTGGAGCCACGCTGAGGCGAGTCCAAGACGCTCCCTAGCAAGGCATCTGTCGGCATCTTGGAGATCCGCCCTAAACCGGTCGAGCGAGGTGTAAGCGTCGGCCAAGGCCCTGTGCCTGATCAGGGTGCCGCAGTTCACAAGGAGGAACTAATGAGGGAGCGGCGCCGGCGCGCTAGCTGGGACCGCGGCCAACGAGGTCTCAACACGATCTACTTCGGGCGCCGGGGGCTCTGGTCCTTCCCCGCGCTTAGTGCCCGCGGCACGACCAGGGCGACTACAGCATCGGCCAGCTGAGTCCCGGGGGTCTGCGCCGCTTGAGGCTGCGCCGCGGCGCGCCCTGAGTTGAGTCCGGCCGGCGGGGGGTGAGGCGTCTCTCCCCGGGCCATGGCTGGAGCTGTCGTGACCGTGACAAGGGGCGCCGTGTAACTAGCCGCCACATCCTTGTTGGCCGGCCCTCCTAGCGGCGCTGGCAAAGCGCCAAGAGGAGATGGGGCACCCGCACGCCCAGTTGCAGTGGTGCCCGTGTGCCCGAGAATGGCGTCGGGTCCGTGTTGCGCGCCCTCGCGCCCGCCAGAGCTGCGACCAAGCGGCAAAACCGCCTTCAGGGCGAAAGGCACTTTCGCAAGGATGTTCTTCTTCTTCTTCCTCTCCGCGCCATCGCCCCTGTTCGGCGCTATGAGGGGCTATATGAACATACGGACTACAAGTGCGCAACCAAAAGGTAAGGCCAGGATACTTACTCGTCTAGCGTAGCCCACTTCCTCTTCTTCTCCTCCTTGGAGGACAATGCGCCCCCATCCTTCCTCGACGTGGCCCTGGCCATGCTTCGGGGGCCGTTGGAGTAACCCCCGGCATGCCCCGCTACGGCACCACCGTCCGTAGGGGCGATGGCGTCCCCCTAAGGGGTCTTTGCGAAGGTCGGCATGATCGTAGGCCACGCGTCCTGCGGCGCAAGGCCCGTTTCCTTGACCGCCCCGATGGGGCGTGGAGAGCCTTCAGGAGGGGGTGCTACCGCCCCCACACCTGGGGCCGCCCTGCCAGACGCTCACGCAGTCGAGGGAGCCGAATTTGCCCTCCTGGATGCCCTGACGGGACCTGGGGAATCCGCGGCTGGGAGCTTGTCATCATCGTCATCATCGTCAAGGCCGCGGCGGGGATGCCCTCTCGAGGTCGTCATCCTTCATTTCCTCCGATTCCTCGTCGCCATCACTATGGCCGGAGGACAGCACCACGGGTGAATCGTGGTGGTCATGCGGCTCAAGCCCCCACTCGTTGAAGGTGGGCATGGCCGCGACCAGCTCCTCCATGTCGTTGCGGCTGTACACCGGGGCGGCGGCCTCGGGAATGTCCCCTGGGATATGGACAAGCAAGGTGAACAAGGCTACGTCCAACTCCTCACCTGTCAGGCCGGCAACGTGCAGCCTCATCGCATCCCCGCGCCTTCGTACTCACCCGAGGGCTTCGAATGCGATTGGAGCAGCGCGAGGCGCTGCGCCAGGAACTCCTTCACGATCATCGCCCCTGTCAGCAGCTTCAGCTTCATATGCGAAGCTATCTTCTTCAGGACGGGTTTTGCTCGGGGGTTAGTGAGCTTTGCGGAGCCCCACTCAGGGGACTGCTCGGGCAGCACCTCCGGAAGCGCTAGGCGTGGGTCGGTGCCGCAAGCGTCCAGGAAGACCCAGCGCTATCGGAAGCCTTCCACTTACTTCCTGGCCTTCAGGAGCGTGTTTTTGCTGAGCACGTTGACAAAGGAGACACACGTGGATCATTGGGTCCGAGCGGTGAACCGCAAGCTGAAGAAGTGGTGGAAGAGTGACACCGAGGGCCTCATGCCCATGAAAGCCTCCCAGTAGAAGGCGAAGACAGACAAGAGGAGAATGGAGTTGGGCTGAAGGTGAAGGGCGCGGATTTGGTAGTGCTCGAGGATGGCGTAGAAGAACTCGAAGAAGGGCGGAACCAACTCGGTGAAGACACTGTGGAGTAAGAAGAGGTAGACAGACCCCGCCAGGCTGCTCTGCGCCACGGAGCTGGGCCAGATCTGGGTCACGCCCCATTCGTTGTGGTCGCCGGCCGTCAGCGGGAGCACCGGATTGAGGTCCTCCTCCTTAGAGATGGAGAAGGGTGAGAGCACCGGCATGAGGGAGGAGGAGCTCGCGACCGGGGCGGCGGGCGCCATTCGCAGAACCATTGACACTGACGAGGAAGGAGGCAAGGCGGCGCTCTGTTTGGATCTGGAGGAGCCTCACGCGAGAGAAAGGGGATCGCAGCAGGATGAGGAAGATCAAGACGAGGAGGAGCAATGATGGCCTCGCAGCGTGCGCCGGGCTTTATGCCAGTCTGGGAAGTTGCCGAGGCAACATGGGGAAGTGGGGTGTCCCATGTCCAGCTGTGCGCCACGCGTCGAGCCTGGCCCGCAGGCAGTTGGGGCCCATGTTGCTTCACCTTCCCTTCTTCGCCTCCGCCTCGAAGCAAGACCGAGCGTGTCATGGGCCCGGGGGCTACAGTCGGGGTTCTGGGACCGGGGGTACCCAGGCCCTTTTGCCTACGGCCTAGTGCGTGGCTTCACCAACGGCCCGGTGCGGCCCAGCATCAAGACTTCACAAGCAAGGCCCTCGCGAGGCGAACTACATCAAGACATCCTAAGGAGCGGCCTCTCGAGGCTGCCTCCCAAGGGACGGACATCCCTAGGCACGCACCCCACCTCACGAGGCGCGGGTGACATGAGCCATGACGACGGAGCCAGAAGGGCGCCAGCGAGCGCAGGCGAGGACAGTTTCCTCTTCGGGGTAAGGAGGCAAGGACGTACACGGGTTCACAAGGAATCCCCCAAAGGTTGCCATTCCAGTGCAACAAGACCAAGACCACATGCTCGGCAGGATGGAGGTCATCACCGAGCCCACGTGCGCATCACGATCAGAAGATTTGCAGGCAAAGACCACCTTTAGTTAGGATAGGGTGTACTCTGGTCCCCCTTCAAAATTGGCCATTGTGGTATCCCTTCCCGCCCTTTGGGGGAAGAGGACCGATGCAAGTATAAATATGGGTTAGTCTCCACCATAGAGAAGGATCAAGACCGCGAGAGAGTGATCCAACCTCCTGAGCCCTCACGAGGCTGCTCACACTTGTACTAGTTCATACTCATCCTCCTCGCGAGACAATCCACCACAAAGCAGGAGTAGGGTTTTACACCGCAAGGTGGCCCAAACCTGGGTAAATCACCGTGTCCAACTCTTCGTCCTGCTTGCGCGAACACGCCGGAGTTTGGCCATGAGGCAACGAGTAGCGAGCTATAGCCAAGTGAAGTTCTTCATGCACACCCATGTGTTCGAACCTTTCTTTGGGTCCGCGGAGCCCCGATTCCGACAAAAGTAGTACTACGCATGCCCCTAGGTGGGAGGTTGGTAGGAGTTAACCGTCGCGCCCCCCGACCTCCACGCATAGGAAGACACTCAATAATAAATCGTGCTCCAACTTCTTAGCATAAGTAAAGACTACACGTGCATGCTTCGGGAATCACAAACCTTAACACCAATATTCTTACTAAAACACAATCGTCCACTAGTAACTCCCACATATTACAATCTCAATATCGCAAAACTATTGCAAGGAATCAAACATGTCATATTTAGTGATCTACACGAAAGTTTTTATTATATCCCTCTTGAATACCTATTATATCAGGACCAATTTCATAACCCATGCATGCATATTGCCATTACTATTTATTATACTATAAAAAAATATACAAGTGAAGCAAGAGAGTGCAACTATTTCTTTAAAATACAACCACCGCCACACTCTAAAAGATACTAGATCCTTGATGGCACGTGTTGCCATGCCCGACTATTTTGGCTCTTATAATTGTTAGATATATGAAATAATCCTTATACACTTTCAGCGTTTTGAGCTCTTGTGATTGTTAAGCATACAAAGTGTGTTGGCTCTTATAATATACATTTGTTTCAAGTGCTTTGCACTATTTCGCTTTCTTGCAGCTTGTGCTTGTACGCTCCATTTTCCAAAATAATGGTATGCAACTGAAGAGAGGAATCTGATTGGTTTCCAATGTACTGTGTTCAGCCTTTTCTTCATAGGTCTACTCTTTCGCAAAGGATCACATCATGGCATCCCAAAAAATAGCAATATTCAGAGAAACATTAGGAATATTTGAAGGGTAGAACTGATATATGTACTCATATAAATGTTTTTTTTTACATTTTCTCTATATTATAGTTCAACAGAAGAGAATACACAAAAAATGTAAACAACAAAACATACATTTAGATGTCCAATTAAACAACAAATATTTACGAAGCCAAAAAATCCAAGAATATACAAATTCAGTGAATATCATTTCTTCCAAGATTCATATGTGGTTGCACTTGGTTTTCGCAGATTAGTAATTCAGTTAGAAAGTGTATGCAAAGTTCCCTAAATTGTCGTTTCCAAAGCACTGTTCAATAATCAGTTTTCTTTAGCTCGGACGATACAGAGAAAAAAATATTTAGCACCTTTTCATCTCTTGGAACCATCAATATCAGTACTTCCAGATCCATGAAGCTGCAAATGCGACAAAGGAAAACTGAAATACTAAATCTGTATCAAGGCAAAGGCAATAAAAGTTCCATGGGAGGTCAGAATATTAAAATACAGTGGGTATATCATCAAGGAAGGAATCAAAGGTGAAGGCAATACAAATTCCATGAGAGGTCATAATATTACAAATTTACAATACATCCACACATACAATGAACCTTGTGCTAGAATTGATATTCATAATGTTGAAAAGGCGGAAATAAAATTACCTCATGACAACATTGTGCTTTTAGGTCTGCGGTTCCTACAACATATGAGCCGGTTTCTGCATTCTCATTAGCTTTGCTCTTCTCCTTTCACAAAAAGTAACAAGTGTTCACCAAGTAATACTACTACAAAGAAGCAGAATTGTAAAATAGAGGTCTTATAATAATCATCCGGTGACTAAGAATATTAATATGGTACGGATAAAATAACAGCTATACCACAAATTCAACAAGCAAGAGCTGCGCACACCATTTCTTCATCGCGGATCCTAGCCCTGAACCTTGTAAACGCGCGACCAACAAGATGAACTTGAGAAGGGAAAATTGTTGGGAAACGTTGCATGGAAAAAAAATCTACGCACACGCAATGATCTATCCATGGAGATGCATAGCAACGAGGGGCGAGTGTGTCTACATACCCTCGTAGACCGAAAGAGGAAGTGTTTTGTTAACGCAGTTGATGTAGTCGAACTTCTTCTAGCTCCGACCGATCAAGCACCAAACATACGACACCTCCTAGTTCTGCACAGGTTCAGCTCGGCGACGTCCCTCACCTTCTTGATCCAGCAAGGTGTCAAGGGAGTAGATGAGTTCCGTCAGCACGACGGCGTGGTGGCGGTGATGGTGAAGTGATCCGCGCAGGGCTTCGCCTAAGCATCGCGAGAATATGACCGGGGGTGCAAATTGTGGAGGGGGGCGCCGCACACGGCTAACAATTGATGTTTTGTGTTCTAGGCGCCCCCTCCCCACATATAAATAGGTGGGAGGGGAGGAGAGGCAGCCAGGAACGCCCCAAGTAGGATCTGAATCCTACTTGGGGTTTCTGCAAGTGGCGCCCCCCTCTTTCCTTTTTGCACCGGAGAGGAAAGGAAGGGGGAAGAGAGAAAGGAAGGGGGCTGAACCCCCCTTTTTCCTTCTCCAATTCGGCCACATGCCAGGGGGGGGGGGGCGCCACCCCTTGTGGGCTGGTGCGCTCCCCTCTTATGGCCCACATACCTCCCCCGGGGGTTCCGATAACCCCTCCGGTACTCCGACAAATACCCGATACACTCCGGAACACTTCCGGTGTCCGAATACTATCATCCTATATATCAATCTTTACCTCTCAACCATTTTGAGACTCCTCGTCATGTCCGTGATCTCATCCGGGACTCCAAACTATTAGGGAATGCAGTAATTTCAAAAAAATTCCTACGATCACTCAAGATCTATCTAGGAGATGCATAGCAACGAGAGAGGAGAGTGTGTCCATGTACCCTCATAGACCGAAAGCAGAAGCGTTTAGTAATGTGGTTGATGTAGTCGAACGTCTTCGTGATCCAACCGATCCAAGCATCGAACGTACGGCACCTCCGTGTTTAGCACATGTTCAGCTCGATGACGTCCCTCGAGCTCTTGATCCAGTTGAGGCCGAGGGAGAGTTCCGTCAGCACGACAACATGGTGACGGTGATGATGAAGTTACCGGAGCAGGGCTTCGCCTAAGCACTACGACGATATAACCGAGGTGTGTAACTGTGGAGGGGGGCACCACACACGGCTAAGACAAATCTTGAGTCCCTTTGGGGTGCTCCCCTCCCTCGTATATAAAGGAGGGAGGGAGGAGGCGGCCGACCTAGGGGGTGCGCCAAGCATAGGGGTCCTACTAGGACTCCCAAGTCCTAGTAGGATTCCCTTTCCTATTCAGAGTAGGAGAGAAGGAAAGAGAGGGAGATGGAGAAGGAAAGGGGGGCCGCGCCCCACCCCTTGTCCAATTCGGTTTGGGCAGGGCGGAGGCACATGCCACCTCTTGGCCCTTCTCCCCTCTCTCCACTAAAGCCCAATAAGGCCCATTACTTCTCCCGGCGAATTCCCGTAACTCCACGGTACTCTGAAAAGTACCCGAATCACTCGGAACCTTTCCGATGTCCGAATATGGCCTTCCAATATATGAATCTTTACCTCTCGACCATTTCGAGACTCCTCGTCATGTCCGTGATCTCATCCGGGACTCCGAACAAACTTTGGTCATCAAATCACATAACTCATAATACAAATCGTCATCGAACGTTAAGCGTGCCGACCCTACGGGTTCAAGAACTATGTAGACCTGACCGAGACATATCTCTGTTCAATAACCAATAGCGGAACCTGGATGCTCATATTGGTTCATACATATTCTACGAAGATCTCTATCAGTCAAACCGCATAACAACATACGTTGTTCCCTTTGTCATCGGTATGTTACTTGTCCGAGATTCGATCGTCGGTATCCTCATACCTAGTTCAATCTCGTTACCGGAAAGTCTCTTTAGTCGTTCCGTAATGCGTCATCCTATAACGAACTCATTATTCACATTGCTTGCAAGGCTTATAGTGATGTGCATTACCGAGAGGGCCCAGAGATACCTCTCCGATTCACGGAGTGACAAATCCTAATCTTGATCTATGCCAACCCAACAAACACCTTTGGAGACACCTGTAGAGCATCTTTATAATCACACAGTTACGTTGTGACATTTGATAGCACACAAGGTGTTTCGCCGGTATTCGGGAGTTGCATAATCTCATAGTCAGAGGAACATGTATAAGTCATGAAGAAAGCAATAGCAATAAAACTAAACGATCATTTATGGTAAGCTAATAGATGGGTCTTTTCCATCACATCATTCTCCTAATGATGTGACCTCGTTCATCAAATGACAACACATGTCTATAGTCAGGAAACTTAATCATCTTTGGTTAACGAGCTAGTCTAGTAGAGGCATACTAGGGACACTTTGTTTTGTCTATGTATTTACACATGTATCAAGTTTCCGGTTGATACAATTCTAGCATGAATAATAAACATTTATCATGATATAAGGAAATAAAATAACAACTTTTATTATTGCCTCTAGGGCATATTTCCTTCAGTCTCCCACTTGCACTAGAGTCAATAATCTAGTTCACATCGCCATGTGATTTAACACCAATAGTTCACATCACCATGTGATTAACACCCATAGTTTACATCGCCATGTGACCAACACTCAAAGAGTTTACTAGAGTCAATAATCTAGTTCACATCGCTGTGTGATTAACACCCAAGAGCACTAAGGTATGATCATGTTTTGCTTGTGAGATAAATTTATTCAAAGGATCTGCCACATTTAGAGCCGTATGTATTTTGCAAATTTCTATGTTTACAATGCTCTACACGAAGCTACTCTAGCTAATTGCTCCCACTTTCAATATGTATCTAGATCGAGACTCAGAGTCATCCAGATCGGTGTCAAAGCTTGCATCGACGTAGCTCTTTACGACAAACTCTTTATCACCTCCATAACCGAGAAACATATCCTTATTCCACTAAGGATAATTTTGACCGGTGTCCAGTGATCCACTCCTGGATCACTATTGTACCCTCTTGCCAAACTTATGGCGAGGTACACAATAGGTCTGGTATGCAGCATAACATACTTTATAGTACCTATGACTGAGGCATAGGGAATGACTTTCATTCTCTTTCTATTTTGAGTCTTACTCAACTTTACACCTTGCAACACAGGCAAGAACTCCTTTGACTGTTCCATTTTGAACTACTTCAAAATCTTGTCAAGGTATGTATTCATTGAAAAATCTTATCAAGCGTCTTGATCTGTCTCTATAGATCTTGATGCTCAATATGTAGGCAGCTTCACCGAGGTATTTCTTTGAAAAACTCCTTTCAAACACTCCTTTATGCTTTCCAGAAAATTCTACATCATTTCCGATCAACAATATGTCATTCACATATACTTATTAGAAAGGTTGTAGTGCTCCCACTCACTTTTTGTAAATACAGGCTTCACCACAAGTCTGTATAAAACCATATGCTTTGATCACACTATCAAAGCATATATTCCAACTCTGAGAGGCTTGCACCAGTCCATAAATGGATCACTGGAGCTTGCACACTTTGTTAGCACCTTTGGGATTGACAAAACCTTCTGGTTGCATCATATACAACTCTTCTTTGAGATATCAATTAAGGAATGCAGTTTTGACATCCATTTGCCAAATTTCATAAAATGCGGCAATTGCTAACATGATTCGGACAGACTCTAAGCATCGATACGAGTGAGAAAATCTCATTGTAGTCAACACCTTAAACTTGTCGAAAATCTTTTGCGACAATTAGAGCTTTGTAGATAGTAACACTACTATCAGCGTCCGTCTTCCTCTTGAAGATCCATTTATTCTCAATGGCTCACCAATCATCGGGAAAGTCAATCAAAGTCCATACTTTGTTCTCATACATGGATCCCATCTCGGATTTCATGGCCTCAAACCATTTAGCTGAATCTGGGCTCATCATCGCTTCCTCATAGTTCGTAGGTTCGTCATGATCTAGTAACATGATTCCCAGAATAGGATTACCGTACCACTCTGGTGCGGAACTTTTTCTGTTTGACCTACGAGGTTTGGTAGTAACTTGATCTGAAGTTTCATGATCATCATCATTAGCGTCCACACTAATTGGTGTAGGAATCACATGAACTGATTTCTGTGAAGAAGTACTTTCTGATTCGGGAGCAGGTACAATTACCTCATCAAGTTCTACTTTCCTCCCACTCACTTCTATCGAGAGAAACTCCTTTTCTAGAAAGGATCCATTCTTAGCAACGAATGTCTTGCCTTCGGATATGTGATAGAAGATGTACCCAACAGTCTCCTTTGGGTATCCTATGAAGACACATTTCTTCGATTTGGATTCGAGCTTATCAGGTTGAAGCTATTTCACATAAGCATCGCAGCCCCAAACTTCAAGAAACGACAGCTTAGGTTTCTTGCCAAACCACAGTTCATTTGGTGTCGTCTCAACGGATTTAGATGGTGCCCTATTTAACGTGAATGCAGCTGTCTCTAATGCATAACCGCAAAACGATAGTGGTAAATCGGTAAGAGACATCATAGATCGCACTATATCTAATAAAGTACGGTTACGACGTTCGGACACACCATTATGTTGTGGTGTTTCAGGTGGCGTGAGTTGCGAAACTATTCCACATTGTTTCAAATGAAGACCAAACTCATAACTCAAATATTTGTCTCCGCAATCAGATCGTAGAAACTTTATTTTCTTGTTACGATGATTTTCCACTTCACTATGAAATTCTTTGAACTTTTCAAATGTTTCAGACTTATGCTTCATCAAGTAGATATACCCATATCTGCTCAAATCATCTGTGAGGGTCAGAAAATAACGATACCCGCCGTGAGTCTCAACACTCATCGGACCGCATACATCAGTATGTATTATTTCCAATAAGTCAGTTGCTCGCTCCATTGTTCCGGAGAACGGAGTCTTAGTCATCTTGCCCATGAGGCATGGTTCGCAGGTTTTATTCATGTAAATAGAACAACAATTATTCTTTGACTTAAATGAATAACTGTATTGCAATAAACATGATCCAATCATATTCATGCTCAACGCAAACACCAAATAACATTTATTTTAGGTTCAACATTAATCCCGAAGGTAAAGGGAGTGTGCGATAGTGATCTTATCATCCTTGGAATCACTTCCAACTCACATCATCACCTCGCCCTCAACTAGTCTCTGTTTATCTTGTAACTATCGTTTCGAGTTACTACTCTTAACAACTGAACCAGTATCAAATACCGAGGGGTTGCTATAAACACTAGTTAAGTACACATCAATAACATGTATATCAAATATACCTTTGTTCACTTTGCCATCCTTCTTATCCGCCAAGTATCTAGGGCAGCTCCACTTCTAGTGACCATTTCCTTTGCAGTAGAAGCACTCAGTTTCAGGCTTGGGTCTAGCTTTGGGCTTCTTCATGGGAGTGGCAACTTGCTTGCCATTCTTCTTGAAGTTCCCTTTTTTCCCTTGCCCTTTTACTTGAAACTAGTGGTCTTGTCAACCATCAACACTTGATGCTTTTCTTGATTTCTACCTTCGCTGATTTCAGCATCACGAAGAGCTCGGGAATCGTTTTCGTCATCCCTTGCATATTATAGTTCATCTCGAAGTTCCAATAACTTGGTGGCAGTGACTAGAGAACTTTTTCAATCACTATCTTATCTGGAAGATTAACTCCCACTTGATTCAAGCGATTGTAGTACTCAGACATTCTGAGCACAAGCTCACTGATTGAGCTATTCTCCTCCATCTTGTAGGCAAAGTACTTGTCAGAGGTCTCATACCTTTCGACTCGGGCATGAGTCTGAAATACCAATTTCAGCTCTTGGAACATCTCATATGCTCTGTGGCGTTCAAAAAGTTTTTGAAGTCCCGGTTCTAAGCCGTAAAGCATGGTGCACTAAACTATCAATTAGTCATCATACCGAGCTTTGTCAAACGTTCATAACGTCTGCATCTGCTCCTGCAATAGGTCCGTCACCTAGCGGTGCATCAAGGACATAATTCTTCTGTGCAGCAATGAGGATAATCCTCAGATCATGGAGCTAGTCTGCATCATTGCTACTAACATCTTTCAACTTATTTTTGTCTAGGAACATATCATAAATAAAACGGGGAAGATATACGCGAGCAATTGATCTACAACATAGATATGCAAATACTATCAGGACTAAGTTCATGATAAATTTAAGTTCAATTAATCATACTACTTAAGAACTACCACTTAGATAGACATCCCTCTAGTCATCTAAATGATCACGTGAGCCATATCAACTAAACCATGTCCGATCATCACATGAGATGGAGTAGCTTTCAATGGTGAACATCACTATGTTGATCATATCTACTATATGATTCACGCTCGACCTTTCAGTCTCAGTGTTCCAAGGCCATATCTGTATATGCTAGGCTCGTCAATTTTAAGCCAAGTATTCTGCGTGTGCAAAACTGGCTTGCACCCGTTGTATGTGAACGTAGAGCTTATCACACCCGATCATCATGTGCACGACGAATTGTCGCAACGGTGCATACTCAAGGAGAACACTTATAGCTTGAAATTTAGTGAGAGATCATCTTATAATGCTACCACCGTACTAAGCAAAATAAGATGCATAAAGGATAAACATCACATGCAATCAATATAAGTGATGATATGGCCATCATCATGTTGTGCCTTTGATCTCCATCTCCAGAGCACCGTCATGATCACCATCGTCACCGGCTTGACACCTTGATTTCCATCGAAGCATCGTTGTCGTCTCGCCAACAATTGCTTCTACGACTATCGCTACCTCTTAGTGATAATGTAAAGCAATTACATGGCGATTGCATTTCATACAATAAAGCGGCAAACATAAGGCTCCTGCCAGTTGCCGATAACTTTTACAAAACATGATCATCTCATACAACACTTTATATATCATCACGTCTTGACCATATCACATCACAGCAAGCCCTGCAAAAACAAGTTAGACGTCCTCTACTTTGTTGGTGCAAGTTTTACGTGGCTGCTACGGGCTTAGTAAGAACCGTTCTTACCTACGCATAAAAACCACAACGATTTTTCGTCAAGTGTGTTGTTTTAACCTTCAACAAGGACCGGGCGTAGTCACATTCGATTCAACTAAAGTTGGAGAAACCGACACCCACTAGCCACCTGTGTGCGAAGCACGGCGGTAGAACCAGTCTCATGAACGCAGTCATGTAATGTCGGTTTGGGCCGCTTCATCCAACAATACCGCCGAATCAAAGTATGACATGTTGGTAAGCAGTATGACTATTATCGCCCACAACTCTTTATGTTCTACTCGTGCATATAACATCTACGCATAGACGTGGCTCGGATACCACTATTGGGGAACGCAGAAATTTCAAAAAAATTCCAACGAGCACGCAAGATCTATCTAGGAGATGCATAGCAACGAGAGGGGAGAGTGTGTCCACATACCCTTGTCGACCGAAAGCGGAAGCGTTTCGTAACGCAATTGATGAGTTGAATGTCTTCGAGATCCAACCGATCCAAGCACCGAACGTACGGCACCTCCGCGTTCAGCACACGTTCAGCTCGATGACGTCCCTCGAGCTCTTGATCCAGTTGAGGCCGAGGGAGAGTTTCTTCAGCACGACGGCGTGGTGACGGTGATGATGAAGTTACCGGTGCAGGGCTTCGCCTAAGCACTACGACGATATGACCGAGGTGTGTAACTGTGGAGGGGGGCACCGCACACGGCTAAGAAAAATCTTGAGTCCCTTTCGGGTGCTCCCCTCCCTCATATATAAAGGAGGAAGGGAGGAGGCGGCCGCCTAGGGGGCGCGCCAAGCATAGGGAGTCCTACTAGGACTCCCAAGTCCTAGTAGGATTCCCTTTACTATTCGGAGTAGGAGAGAAGGAAAGAGAGGGAGAGGGAGAAGGAAAGGCAGGCCGCGCCCCCACCCCTTGTGCAATTCGATTTGGGCAGGGGGGAGGCGCGTGCCACCTCTTGGCCCTTCTCCCCTCTCTCCACTAAATCCCAATAAGGCCCATTACTTCTCCCGGCGAATTCCCGTAACTCCCCGGTACTCTGAAAAGTACCCGAATCACTCGGAACCTTTCCGATGTCCAAATATAGCCTTCCAATATATGAATCTTTACCTCTCGACCATTTCAAGACTCTTCATGTCCGTGATCTCATCCGGGACTTCGAACAAACTTCGGTCATCAAATCACATAACTCATAATACAAATTGTCATCGAATGTTAAGCGTGCGGACCCTATGGGTTCGAGAACTATGTAGACATGACCGAGACACATCTCTGGTCAATAACCAATAGCAGAACCTAGATGCTCATATTGGCTCCTACATACTCTACGAAGATCTTTATCGGTCAAACCGCATAACAACATACGTTGTTTCCTTTGTCATCAGTATGTTACTTGCCCGAGATTCGATCGTCGGTATCTTCATACCTAGTTCAATCTCGTTACCGGCAAGTCTCTTTACTCGTTCAGTAATGCATCATCCCGTAACTAACTCATTAGTCACATTGCTTGCAAGGCTTATAGTGATGTGCATCACCGAGAGGGCCCAGAGACACCTCTCCGATTCACGGAGTGACAAATTCTAATCTTGATCTATGCCAACCCAACAAACACCTTCAGAGACACATGTAAATTCAAATTCTTTATAATAAATAGGGTGGTTGGTTTGTAACATCCCAAAATTCTAAATTTTGGAATGTTATAATAAATAGATAGATTTGATTGTCGCTTGATTGTTGTGTGATTGATTGAGTGAAATTCGAAACCTTTTGAAAGTTAAATGAGAGGGAATAAAAGGACTTTCCCAAACTTTCATTTTTGTTTTCGTGATCTCCATGAATTCAAATTATTTTCACCACAAAACCCTGGAGAGAAGATGACATGACTTCTTCCATTTATTTAAATGACAAGGGGTGTTGAAAATATTTGAATTTCATTTGGAAAATATTTCCAACCCAGGAACTTTATGCAACTCAATGATTTTCACGAGCGAATATAAAATGACTTCTTCAAAACATATGAAATATGAGTTGGGAGTTTCAAAGAATTAAATTCAAAGTTCTTTTGAATTTATTTTCAATTTGGAGTTATCTGAGTTTTATTCAAATTATTTTTCTCCAAAAATATATGGAAAATAGGGTAACATGATTCCCTACATTGGAAAAATGGAGAGAAATAAATTTGAAAGCATTTTGGTATTTTTAAAATGATTTTATTGGATTTTATTAGAGCAGTAGCACTCTTTGATTTATTTAAAATTTTGTGGATTTTATTTGATGGTAGAAAAATGTTCAAGTCGTAAAAATCTTTTTCTCAAGATTTTCATATATAATATGTCTATATAATATTTCTATTTAGTTTGTTTTACTTTTGTTTATGCGTATTAAAAAGAGATTGTTTTAAAAAATCTCTTAGCCGACCGGCCGGCCCCGCCCCACCAGCCAGAGCCACGGCCCGGCGAGCCACGCGCCCTGACCGCCTCCAACTCGGGAGGAGTTTGCTTGAAGCCTCCCGCGCCGCCACCACCGTCCGCCTCCGGTCTCACTTGCCCTCCTCCACGCCACCGCTGCTCCTCCTCCTTGAGTATCGTGCCCGGGCCCCTCTCTCTTCTCACCGCCGCCCCTCTTGGATCTGCTGCATCGCCGTTGGTTGCCACCACCGCCCGCCTCGCTAGCCGCCCACGACGCGAACTCATGACCGCCGCCCTCGTCGCCCTCGACCGCCGACGCCACCACCGCAGCCCAGCGCCGCCCCTCCCCGACCTCTTCACCGGCCTCGACGACCGCCGGAGCCGCCGCCCCGAGTCGCCGGAAAACTGCCGCCACCGTGGTAAACCCTAACCCGATCCACCGCCGGTTTTTAACAAAAAAAAACGCCTCCGACCGGTTCGATCCAGATCGTTTTTTTTAAATAAAGCGTTTTCGTTTTTTTAGCGAACATTTTCTGTTTAGCTTATTTCAGCGAACGTTTTCGTTCGTTAGGTTTTCATAACGAACGTTCACGTTTTAGTTTTTTTCTTTTTCTGTTATTTTCTGTCTTGGGACCTATTAGTAGAATTTCTTTTACAGATTAGTCCCTGTTTTTCAAACGACCACTACTTTTTACTCGTTAGTCCAAATCCAACGAAACCAACGCCCACTTCTTTGTTATGATCCCTTCTATCCAGTAATCCAACTCAAACATGTTTTTGAAAGTTTAAAATTTGAATTAGATCAGAATTGAATTTGAACTTTGTTTGATCATAACTTGAGTTTCGTAACTCCGATTTAGTTGATTCTTTTTGCAAATCGAAGCTCTTGACCTAAACTTTCTGATAAGGCCAAATTCACATAATTTTGGTACTGTTAGAAATTGTTTTATGTTTCAAGAGTTATTTGCTTGGTTTTGATGTTTTCTGAATCGTCTTCTTTGTTCTTTCCGATCTTTTGAGTGATTGCTTATGTGTGGTTACTATTGCTTGCTTACGATAGATTGACCGGAGTGTGACGAGTAGAACTATCAAGAGTTTTGAGTGCGAACCATCTTCGTCAACATTGCAGGCAAGTTCACACTTTGATCATATCCCTTATTACCCAGTTTTATTGCATTAGTTCAATCCTCCAAACAATTGCATGATTAGGATCTGAATTAAATTGTGGGTTTAGGAAGTAGTTTGAGGTAGTACCTATTACTGTTTTATTATCAAACCCTTGCGAGTTACTCCTACGTTTGCTTATTATGCCATGCTATGCTCGTAGACGTGGATTGGGTTTGAGTGAATATCCATGACAGATGTGAGATTGTTAATTAATAGTTTATTTAAGGTGGCAACATTAATACACATCTGGGTGGATTGAGGTACCTGGTTATTCCAAGATTGCCTGTCTAGGCACACAGGTGACCAGATTGCTGTTTTTTATGGACCGCCACCCAGGCTCAAAGGGATCATAAGATTATTCATGCTAGAAACTTCCGTGTGCAGCCACATCCTATTATGGGCTCTAGCATAGTTGACTAAGTTGTGCGAACTCTTACAATGGTAGACTAGCAGATGTAGGGGAATGTAGGTTGGTACGGTCTACCCATCGTAAGGTGCTAGCGCTTCTGAAAGACTATGTCTCGGTCATCCGTTTCTCAAACACCATGTAGTGCGAGAAATCCAACGGAGGAGATCGAGTCATGTGGGGAAAAGTGCACAAACCTCTGCAGAGTGTACAAACTAATCATGGTTAGCCGTGTCCCCGGTTATGGACATCTTGAGTATCTAGTACTTGGATTTTCCTGTGAATCTCATCATGTTACTTTAAATAATTTTGTTGGGTTAATGATGATATTTTTAATTGGGACTGAGAATGCTGTCAACCATTCTCAATGTTTAACAACCACCATGATAGTTAAATAAAATTTATTCCTTTGCAGTAGGGAAAAATTGGCTTTTCGCAAAAACATTATAACTATAGAGCTTTTCCACCAGCCAAATATGCATGTAGTGACAGCCTTTATTCATCATTATCCTATGGTGTGAATTTGCCAGTACATTCAATGTACTGACCCTTTGTGGCTGCAACGTCTCATGTTGCAGGATTTCTTACGACGAGTAAGTGATACGTTAAGGATTACGATTTCTACACTCAACTTTGACGTTGGTGTTGATGGGAATCCACAACCTTGTTACTTCCGCTATTTGGATTGAGGTAATAGTATTTACGTTACTTTATACATGTGGTTTACCTCTGTTATAAATCCTCGAGTCTTGTGTGTGTCGACATACCGATCCGGGGATGACACTTAAGCACGAGACTTGATCCATTCGGTCGGGTCGCTACAAGATGGTATCGAGCACATGTTGACTGTGGACATGACCTAAGAAACCGAGCCCATAGGAAGATTTTTCTCTACAACTTTCTTTTCAAAAAGATCTTTTACCTCTCTTCTCTTATGAGCTTATTCAAATATCCCCTTTTAGTGAGACCATACCCTTTTCCCCTTTTGACCACATGAAGATTCGGTTGATGAGACCACTCCAAGAAGTACAAGATATCGGACAACTAAGACTACTTTGGAATAAAGAGGATTTTTACCGTGCATTACAATGACGGAAACTACAACGGTGAAGACTCCGAAGACTTGGAGAATTTGAAGGCTTTGAAGAATTTCCAGATTGGTATGACCTAGGAAGGCTACCTTTATGGAACCTGGCAGACTATGGAAGCTGTCAATACCCGAGATCAAGGTGTATCGGAGAAAGACCGGAATATGGAGCGTTAGAACTCAAAAATTTTGTCAGGAAACCCAAGACATGAGAGATCAATTATGGAATTACAGCTCATGGCAGTAACATGGGCATAGACACGGCTAACCATTGTGTTATCGCCTATTTATGCTATTGTCACCGTCCTGAGTTAAGCATGCGGATGCATGAAAGGATTGGATGGTAGAAGGCTGATGGAGCACCTATCAGCAAGATGAAGTTTTAACCTTAGCCGGTGTATCACCAGGATCTGGAGTGTTACATCAAGAAGTTAAATGAACCTACAAGAAGCAGTATTTGATAAAGAAGTATTTCGTGAAGAACACAGGACCCAGAAGCTGAAAGTAGCCAAGCTAGAGGAGCCAAACCTTGAGACATCAAAGATTAAATCGAGGCCAAGGACGAGGGATCATGGTTCATGTCGAGGTTGATGAAATCCAGAAGTTGGAACGTAACTCTAGAAATATTGAAGGATGCCACGAGAGACTTTGCGACAACAGAGATGATCTGGCAAAAGAACTTGAGTAGGACAAGCATGATATGAAGAAGCCATCGGAGACATGAACAAGAATCGAAGAGTTTGATGACCTTGAAGATTTATTGACCATTAGAAGCCCAAACCCCTATTATATACCTGCGTTAGATGCGACGATTGTGAGCTGTCATTTGTTTGATGTTTTTCCGACAGCCACAAATAAAATCCGTCTTTTCAAAACTTTTGTTTGTATTGTGTGTATCCCTCTCTATCTATCTTATCCCGCCCCAAACCCATGGACCCCATAGAGGATGAATGGAGATGAGCTTGTATTTTCTGGACCAATGAGTCAATTGGAGACAGACAGATGGATTCAGAACATGGAGGATCACATGAAGAATAACCCTATAGTCAGAAATGATATGGCCCAGCATGCTCTTCAGTGCTTTGTAAGAGTTGCTGCTACTTGGTGGAGGATGTACCAAACCATCACTGGATGGCAAGGAGTAACCACTTGGAAAGAATTTAAGTTGACTTTGTCAAAGTCTAGGTTTGTGTCCCAGAAATTGGAGCCTTATGGAAATGATATGAAGAAACCTTGTGCATACAAGCCTTGTGGAGAAATAGGACACAACCATAAAGAAAATAAGGACAAATACCCTCATAAGCAGAGGATTACCAAAGGAGTTAGCCAAGGATCTCAGGGAACTTCGGTTGGAGATTGTTCCCAAAGGTTTTGTTGCAGCAACGGAAGTTCAGTCTACATTGTTGGGAAAGATCCGTGAAGCTCAGAAGGTTGACAAAGAGATTGCTGAGGTAAAAGAGAGGATGAGAAAAGGAAAGGCCAAAGGTTTTTCGTAAGGATGAGCACGACACCTTATGGTTCGAGGACCGTGTATATGTGCCCAATAATCCAAAGATCAGGAAGTAAATACTTTAGGAGGCTCATGACTCACCATACTCGATTCGCCCCGGAAACACGACGATGTATTTGGATTTGAAGGAGTGTTTCTGGTGGACTGGTAAGAAGAAGGATATTGCGGAGTATGTAGTCATAGGTGATGTATGCCAGAGAGAGTAAAAGCAGAGCATCAGAAGCCAGCATGATTACTACAGCCTATGCAATACCCGAATGGAAGTGGGATAAGCTTGGCATGGATTTCATTACCGGATTTCCCAGAACCCAAACGGGATATGATTCTATCTGGGTAGTAGTTGACTCGCTTGACCAAAGTGGCTCACTTTATCCCAGTAAAAACCACCTATACAAGTGCGAAGTTGGCCAAGGTATATTTGACCAGGATCGTATGTCTGCATGGAGCTCCGAGGACCATCGTATCAGATAGAGGAACACAGTTTACCACAAAGTTTTGGAATCAGCTGCACGGACTTTGGGTACTAGGCTAGAGTTCAAGACTGCCTTTCATTCAGCAGACAGATGGACAGACCGAGAGAGTCAATCAGATTCTGGAGGACATGTTGAGAGCGTGTGCGCTAGATTATGGATCTAGTAGGGATGATAATCTGCCTTACGCGGAGTTCTCATACAACAACAGTTACCAAGACAGTTTGAAGATGGCCCCTTTTTAAGCTTTGTATGGGAGAAGGAGCCAGACACCATTGATGTGGGATGAAGTTGGAGACCGTCAGTTGTTTGGACTAAATATGATCAAGGAGTCAGAAGAGAATGTTAAAATTGATCGAGATAGATCAAGGTAGCTCACCCAGCATGAAGAGTTATCTTGGACTAAAAAACGCAAGGAGGTAGTCTATGAAATTGGAGACAGAGCATGTCTTCATGTGTCCCCTCTGCGAGGAGTTAAACAATTTGGAGTTAAGGGAAAGTTAGCCCCGAGATTTGTAGGACCATACCGAGTTTTGGAGCGTATGGGAGAAGTGGCCAACAAGTTGGAGTCACCCGAAGGACTGTCAGGAGTTCATGATGTGTTTCACGTATTCCAGTTGAAGAAGTGCCATGCAGAGATGACCAATATTCCCCTGTAAGGACGCTTGACCCTGGAAAGGATAATGATGTTCCACGAAGTGGAGTATGGACTTCATAAGTATAAGTTTTTATCTCGGTAGGTGGGATATCCCACGAGGATGAAGAGATGAATTACTATTGGACATAAAGGAGGTGTGATGTTGGAAATATGGATCAATGGAAATTCCATGATGAGTCTGAGTAATCGTGTCCTAGTTTGGTGCCAATAGAAGGAAGGAAGACAGTACAATTGGATGGATTTAAGAATACTAGGAAGTTGGAATAATGATCAGATGCCAGATGATGTGTTCAAGGATTATAAGTGATGAGATGGGCCATAACCCACAGGCCCAGGACCTGCCAAGAAGCAAGCACATTCTTGCTGAAGGAAAAACCCTGGAAGAGGATATGCCTTTATCAACCGACGACTCTATAGGAGTTTACGCAAAACCTGAGAGTTGTTAAGGAACGATAGATGTTTGTTTGGCTTGCAGAATCAATGGATTTATCCGAACTTGGCTCGTCGACAAGAGAAATTCTGCAATGCTTGTGAGGATGACCGAGTGTTAGAATGCGATATTCGCTAAACCATGTACAAGGTAATGATTTGGGTGCGGGATGGATTGATCACCATACCGACTTACTCTTATTATTCGCCTTGCTATATGGGATGGTAAATCTGAGTGACTTACCTATACTAGAGAGACGACGATCAAAACCTTGTTTGAACCTTAGAATGGTATAAGTATTTTCCCTTGTACAAGGCAGCTGTTGCCAAACGTAGGTTATACGGTGAGGTTCAACCCAGACCCGTTTTCTGCAGGAGAAACCATAAATTGTTGACCACCATGAGATATCGATAGCTGATTAGTATTGGCGCCCGACCCGTCAGCTAAGAAGACCCAGTCTCGGAATAACCGTACCAAGATGAAAGGATAGAAGAATTGCGGTAAAGTTTATGCCACTACCAAAAGAGCCCAGAGAAGTAATTATCCAGAGGATCTGAGAAGATCGACACTGCCAACAATAAGGATGGAGTATATGAGTTTTGATGGAACCGTAACCATGCTTCTAAGGGTGGTAGCACCCGAGACCCCGGAGACGATCGATGGATTTTTGAGAAGACCCCCTACCCTAACCTATTCTTTCTAGCCTCTCCGAATCTCGAGGACGAGATTCATTTTAAGGGTGGTAGGTTTGTAACATCCCAAAATTCTAAATTTTGGAATGTTATAATAAATAGATTGATTTGATTGTCGCTTGATTTTTGTGTGATTGATTGAGTGAAATTCGAAACCTTTTGGAAGTTAAATGAGAGGGAATAAAAGGACTTTCCCAAACTTTCATTTTTGCATTCGTGATCTCCGTGAATTCAAATTCTTTTCACCACAAAACCCTGGAGAGAAGATGACATGACTTCTTCCATTTATTTAAATGACAAGGGGTGTTGAAAATATTTGAATTTCATTTGGAAAATATTTCCAACCCAGGAACTTTATGCAACTCAATGATTTTCACGAGCGGAGATAAAATGACTTCTTCAAAACATATGAAATATGAGTTGGGAGTTTCAAAGAATTAAATTCAAAGTTCTTTTGAATTTATTTTCAATTCGGAGTTATTTGAGTTTTATTCAAATTATTTTTCTCCAAAAAATATATGGAAAATAGGGTAACATGATTCCCTACAGTGGAAAAATGGAGAGAAATAAATTTGAAAGCATTTTGGTATTTTTAAAATGATTTTTATTGGATTTTATTAGAGCAGTAGCACTCTTTGATTTATTTAAAATTTTGTGGATTTTATTTGATGCTAGAAAAATGTTCAAGTCGTAAAAATCTTTTTCTGAAGATTTTGATATATAATATGCCTATATAATATTTCTATTTAGTTTGTTTTTACTTTTGTTTGTCTGTATTAAAAAGAGAGAGAGATTGTTTAAAAATATCTCTTAGCCGACCGGGCCGGGCCCAGCCAGCCAGCCACGGCCGGGCCCGCTGCCCACGCCACCAGACCGCCGCCTCCGACTCGGGAGGAGTTCGCCCCGCCACGCCTCCCCGAAGCCGCGCCAACGCCGCCGCCGCCTCGGTCTCCTTGCCCCTCCTCCACGCCACCGCGCCTCCTCCTCCTTAAATCTGCGCGGGCCCCTCTCTCTTCTTGCCGCCGCCGCCGGATCTGCGGCCGCCGCCGTTGCCACCACCGCCGCCTCGCTAGCCGCCCGCCGACGACGACGAACTTCTGCGGCCGCCGCCCTCGTCGCCGTCGACCGCCGCCGATGCCACCACCGCACCCGCAGCCCAGCGCCGCCCCTCCCTGACCTCTTCACCGGCCTCGACGACCGCCGGAGCCGCCGCCCCGAGTGGCCGAAGAACTGCCGCCGCCGTGGTAAACCCTAACCCGATCCACCGCCGGTTTTTAACAAAAAAAACGCCTCCGACCGGTTCGATCCAGATCGGTTTTTTTAATAAAGCGTTTTCGTTTTTTTAGCAAACGTTTTCTGTTTAGGTTATTTCAGCGAACGTTTCCGTTCGTTAGGTTTTCATAACGAACGTTCACTTTTTAGTTTTTTTCTTTTTCTGTTATTTTCTGTCCATGGACCTATTAGTAGAATTTCTTTTACAGATTAGTCCCTGTTTTTCAAACGACCACTACTTTTTACTCGTTAGTCCAAATCCAACGAAACCAACGCCCACTTCTTTGTTATGATCCCCTCTATCCAGTAATCCAACTCAAACATGTTTTTCAAAGTTTAAAATTCGAATTAGATCAGAATTGTATTTGAACTTCGTTTGATCATAACTTGAGTTTCGTAACTCCAATTTAGTTGATTCTTTTTGCAAATCGAAGCTCTTGACCTAAACTTTCTGATAAGGCCAAATTCACATAATTTTGGTAGTGTTAGAAATTGTTTTATGTTGCAAGAGTTATTTGCTTGGTTTTGATGTTTTCTGAATCGTCTTCTTCGTTCTTTCCGATTTTTTGAGTGATTGCTTATGTGTGGTTACTATTGCTTGCTTACGATAGATTGACCGGAGTGTGACGAGTAGAACTATCAAGAGTTTTGAGTGCGAACCATCTTCGTCAACATTGCAGGCAAGTTCACACTTTGATCATATCCCTTATTACCCAGTTTTATTGCATTAGTTCAATCCTCCAAACAATTGCATGATTAGGATCTGAATTAAATTGTGGGTTTTGGGAAGTAGTTTGAGGTAGTACCTATTACCTGTTTTATTATCAAACCCTTGCGAGTTACTCCTACCTTTGCTTATTATGCCATGCTATGCTCGTAGACGTGGATTGGGTTTGAGTGAATATCCATGACAGATGTGAGATTGTTAATTAATGGTTTATTTAAGGTGGAAATATTAATACACATCTGGGTGGATTGAGGTACCTGGTTATTCCAGGATTGCCTGTTTAGGCACCTGGGTAGACCAGGATTGCCTGTTTTTTTATGGACTGCCACCCAGGCTCAGAGGGATCATAAGATTATTCATGCTAGAAACTTTTGTGTGCAGCCACATGCTATTATGGGCTCTAGCATAGTTGACTAAGTTGTGCGAACTCTTACAGTGGTAGACTAGCAGATGTAGGGGAATGTAGGTTGGTACGGTCTACCCATCGCAAGGTGCTAGCGCTTCGAAGACTATGTCTCGGTCATCCGCTTTCTCAAACACCATGTAGTCGAGAAATCCAACGGAGGAGATCGAGTCATGTGGGGAAAAGTGCACAAACCTCTGCAGAGTGTACAAACTAATCATGGTTAGCCGTGTCCCCGGTTATGGACATCTTGAGTATCTAGTACTTGGATTTTCCTGTGAATCTCATCATGTTACTTTAAATAATTTTGTTGGGTTAATGATGATATTTTAATTGGGATTGAGAATGTCACAACCATTCTCAATGTTTAACAACCACCATGATAGTTAAATAAAATTTATTCCTTTGCAGTAGGGAAAAATTGGATTTTCGCAAAAACGTTATAACCATAGAGCTTTTCCACCAACCAAATATGCATGTAGTGATAGTCTTTATTCATCATTATCCTATGGTGTGAATTTGCCAGTACATTCAATGTACCGACCCTTTGTGGCTCCAACGTCTCATGTTGCAGGATTTCTTATGACGAGTAAGTGATACGTTAGGGATTACGATTTCTACACTCAACTTTGCCGTTGGTGTTGATGGGAATCCACAACCTTGTTACTTCCGCTATTTGAATTGAGGTAATAGTATTTACGTTACTTTATACATGTGATTTACCTCTGTTATAAATCCTCGAGTACTGTGTGTGTCAGCATACCGATCCAGGGATGACACTTAAGGACAGAGATTTGATCCATTCGGGTCGGGTCGCTACACACCAGCTCTTGCACAGTGGGTCTTGTTGTGCCCAATGGGAGGCCTAGGTAAGTGAAGGGCATTTTTCCAACCACACATCCAAGTATATTAGCCAGTTCATCGCATTTTGTTGCATCACAGTTTATAGGTATAAGCGTAGATTTATTGAAGTTAATTTTGAGCCCAATGGAGGTGGCGTAATCTGTGAGGATCTTTTTGATGGTGGCCACTTGTTGCGTGCATGCAGGAAGGATTATGAGTGTTCGTCGGCATACTGGATGACCGGGTAGTCTTTTTGAGCTGTGGATGGGAAAGGCAGCTGATTTTGGCCATGTGCAAATGCATCATTGACTGAAGTAATTCCGCCGCTAGTACAAAGATGAGCGGAGAGAGGGGATCACCTTGTCGGACGCCACATTTGCAAAATAACTGCCGCCCAGGTGTGCCGTTTAGCAAGACTGGGGATTTGCCAGAAGAGAAGATGCATTTAATCCATCCTAACCATTTTTCATTAAAGCTCATAGTTCTCATAGTCTCAATCATTGCATCATGATCAAATCGTATCGAATGCCTTGGCAAAGTCTAGTTTTAGCAAAACAATTTCTTTCTTCGAGGTTTGGCATTGATATATGTACTCATATGCCCATGCAAGGCAGTCTTGAAACGATCGTCCTTTGAGAAATCCATACTGGTTTTTGTGGATAATCTTTAGGATGCCTTTTTGTAATCGATTGGCTAGAAGTTTGGCGATCACCTTAAGACATCAATTGAGCAGCGTGATGGGCCCTGTAGTCAGTAATGGTCTCTGGAGAACTAATTTTAGGGATTAGGGTAATGAAACCATCATTAATACTCTCGAGGTTTAGGCCCCCTTCAAAGAATTGATTACACAACATGTAGTAGTCCTCCTTAATGATTGACCAGCAACGTTTTAAAAATATCCCAGTGAAGCCATCGGGGCCAGGTGCTCTCTCGGCAGGCATTTCACGGATCACTTTGTCAATTTCCTCATGGGAGAAAGTTGAGGTTAGCTCTTCTAGCCCGTCACATTTTTTAATAATTCTCGTCAGATCAAATTTCATGTCGTGAGGAGTTGAGGAGCCCAGTCTATTTTTTTAAGTGTGGAAGATTATGGATTCCTTACCAGCATGATCTTCAACCGTATCCCCATCATCAGTGCAAAGTGAGGAAATGTTATTTCTTCTGTACCTTTCAGACACTAGGGCTTGGGAGAATTTGGAGTTCTCATCACCAAATTGAACTCAGCGTATCGTGCATCATTTTTTCCAACAGATTTGCTGGTATTTAAGAAGTCTGAGGATATGAGCTTTTAAAACTCTTCTGAAGTTGTGTTCAGGTGTGGAGAGTGGTCTTTTATCTTCCAGTGTATCGATTTCATTGAGAGCCTTGTTTGAATTTTCAGTGGCCACCAAGAGTTTGGAGATACCCTTGCTCCAAATTTTGAGATCGTGTCGAAGGCATTTGAATTTTCGTCTAAGAACCGTGGCTGAGTTGTTCGAGTGAACTTGTTTGGCCCAAGATGTCGAGACCACCTCCATAAATCCAGGGTGCTGCAACCAGTATGACTCAAAACAAAATATTTTTGATCTGGGAACTGCTATTTCAATGGTGACTACGCACGGTGTGTGCTCTGTCACAGGTTTGCCCAGCGTTTAACCCACATTTTTGGGTAAGAAGATGTCCAATTATTGCTAGTGAAAAACCAGTCCAACTGTTCGAGTAACAGATCCATTAGTCACTTTTGCTTGCAAGGCTTCTTATGATGTGCATTATCGAGAGGGCCCAGAGATACCTCTCCGACACCCAGAGTGACAAATCCTAATCTCGATCTATGCCAACCCAACAAACACCTTCGGAGATACCTGTAGAGC
Organism: Aegilops longissima; assembly: GCA_021605205.1. Taxonomy (NCBI): domain Eukaryota; kingdom Viridiplantae; phylum Streptophyta; class Magnoliopsida; order Poales; family Poaceae; genus Aegilops; species Aegilops longissima. The sequence goes on from CM038678.1 coordinate 336,595,424, forward strand.
ATCTTTATAACCACCTAGTTACGTTGTGACATTTGATAGCACACAAGGCATTCCTCCGGTATCCGGGAGTTGCATAATCTCATAGTGAAGGAATATGTATTTGACATGAAGAAAGCAATAGCAATAAAATTGAACGATCATTATGCTAAGCTAACGGATGGGTCTTTTCCATCACATCATTCTCCTAATGATGGGACCCCGTTATCAAATAACAACTCATGTCCATGGTTAGGAAACCTTAACCATCTTTGCTCAACGAGCTAGTCAAGTAGAGGCTCACTAGGGACACAGTGTTTGTTAATGTATTCACATATGTATTAAGGTTTCCGATCAATATAATTATAGCATGAATAATAAACCTTTATCATGAATTAGGAAATATAATAATAACCATTTTATTATTGCCTCTAGGGCATATTTTCATCAGTCTCCCACTTGCACCAGAGTCAATAATCTAGTTCACATCACCATGTGATTTAACACCTATAGTTCACATCTCCAGGTGACCAACACCCAAAGAGTTTACTAGAGTCAATAATCTAGTTCACATCGCCATGTGATTGACACCCAAAGAGTACTAAGGTGTGATCATATTTTGCTTGTGAGAGAGGTTTAGTCAACGAGTCTGTCACATTTATATCCGTATGTATTTTGGAAATTTCTATGTCTACAATGCTCCGCATGGAGCTACTCTAGCTAATTGCTCCCACTTTCAATATGTATCCAGATCGAGACTGAGAGTCATCCGGATCGGTGTCAAAGCTTGCATCAACGTAACTCTTTACGATGAACTCTTTATCACCTCCATAACCGAGAAACATTTCCTTAGACCCCTTTAGGTACCTAAGGATAATTTTGACCGTTGTCCAGTGATCTACTCTTGAATCACTATTGTACCGCCTTGCCAAACTCATGGAAAGCCACACAAATAGGTCTGGTACATAGCATGACATACTTTATAGAACCTATGACTGAGGCATAGGGAATGACTTTCATTCTCTCTACGTATTCTGCTGTGGTTGGGTTTTGAGTCTGACTCACCTTGTAACACAGGCAAGAACCCTTTCTTTGACTGGTCCATTTTGAACTTCTTCAAAACTTTATCAAGGTATGCACTTTGTCAAAGTCCTATTAAGCGTCTTGATCTATCTCTATAGATCTTGATGCCCAATATATAAGCACCTTCACCAAGGTCTTTCATTGAAAAAACTCTTATTCAAGTATCCTTTTATGCTATCCGGAAATTCTACATGATTTTCAATCAACAATATGTCATTCACATATAATATTAGAAATGCTACAGAGCTCCCACTCACTTTCTTGCAAATAGAGGCTTCTCTGAAAGTCTGTATAAAACCATATGCTTTGATCACCTCATCAAAGCCTATATTACAACTCCGAGATGCTTGTACCAGTCCATAGATGGATCGCTGGAGCTTGCACACTTTGTTAGCACCTTTAGGATCGACAAAACCTTCTGGTTGCATCATATACAACTCTTCTTTAAGAAATTCATTAAGGAATGCAGTTTTGATATCCATTTGCCAGATTTCATAATCATAAAATGCGACAATTGCTAACATGATTCGGACAGACTTAAGCATCGCTACGGGTGAGAAAGTCTCATCGTAGTCAACTCCTTGAACTTGTCGAAAAACTTTTGCGACAAGTCGAGCTTTGTAAACAGTAACATTACCATCAGCGTCAGTCTTCTTCTTGAAGATCCATTTGTTCTCTATGGCTCGCCGATCATCGGGCAAGTCCACCAAAGTCCACACTTTGTTCTCATACATGGATCCTATCTCAGATTTCATGGCCTCAAGCCATTTATTGGAATCTGGGCTCATCATTGCTTCCTCATAGTTCGTAAGTTCGTCATGGTCTAGTAACATGACTTCCAGGACAGGATTACCGTACCGCTCTAGTGCAGAATGTGCTCTGTTCGACCTACGAGGTCCAGTAGTAACTTGATCCGAAGTTTCATGATAATCATCATTAGCTTCCTCTCTTGTTGGTGTAGGCATCACGGGAATGGATTTCTCCGATGTGCTACTTTCCAACTTGTGTAGCGACCCGACTCGGTAAGAGTTGAAGTCTCTGTGCTTACCATGCTAGTCCCTGGATCGACTTGCTAGCACACACAGTACTCGATGAAATAACAGAAATAACACACATCTCTTTATTACATCGATAATCCAGGAGCAAAACATTTATTACAAAATAGGGCATAGAGCCAATAAACAAATACTGCGGAAGCAAAATAGCAAATGAGTCCAACTCCACGAGCAAGGTTGAGTGTAGAACATCGACCTATCGCACCTTAATCTTCATCGGATATATCCGCAGCGTGATAAGTTGCAGCCATATAGGTCGATTACATTGAATGTACTGGCAAGTCACATCATAAGTGTAAAGAACCTAATTGTACATGCAATGTGGCTGGTGGAAAGCTCTAAGTTTAGTTTTTGCATAAAGCTAGTTTTTCCCTATTAGAAAAGATGTTATTCTACTACTACACACTTTGCATAGGATGAGTTGGCAAAGCCAACTCCATCCGTTCCCAAGATTCATTTAAATCCCAACTGTTTAATTAAAGGTGAGGAGATCTCCCGGCATTTCCACTACTAGATGCTCAACTTGTCCGTAATCGGGGACACGGCTAATCGCTTAGGTTTTAACACTTTGCATAGGTTGCGCACTTTTCCCCACAAGACTCGACCACCTCCATGATCGGAAGATCAAGACATAGTCTTTCGAAAATGTTTCCCCTTAACCCACGGATAGGCCGGTACACCTACATCATTCTACATCTGCTAGCCCATCCCGGAAGGGGTCACACTAACTACTCAACTAAGCCAGAGCCCATATTGGCTTGTGCTGCACACGTAAGCTTCTAGATATGAGAATATGATTGATCTCTTTGAGCCTGAGCGGACGGTCCACTAGTGGTGCACCACCATGGATTTCCCATCGTGCCCTAACGCATTTCGCCACCATTCCAACAAGTTTCCGCCCGGGTAGTTCATTAATTATCTTAGGTCCTATTTACTACATTGTCACTCATACTTTATAATGATCACTCCCCAATCCACGTCTACTTAGCGAAGCAACATAATGTAAAACGATGGCGACAATGTTATAAGGTTCGGACCTACCTCAATGAACTCTTCAAGAAAAGCATAGTCATGCGGCATCAATTCCTACCATGCAGTCCTACCGCAAAGAACTAAGTGCATAATAAAACATAGGTAATGAAACATGATCAAGATGCAACTTGCCTTGGTATGCTGCTGGTTGAATTCTAAAGATCGATAATATTCTGCTCCGCACTCAGGGCAATCTACATAAATAAGATAAACAAACATAAGCAAACATTCTAGAGAACCAGAAAGAACATGCAAAGCAGAAGTCTCGGAAAAAACCAAATGAACAAACATCACACTTAACTAGCATGAAAATTTTCTAGGTGCAAAACAACATAGGCACATGGTTCAAGAAGTGATGTGAACTATAGTGCATACTATGCATACTAGTAAAATATTAATAGGCGGATTCTAGTGTGTGAAAATTATTGTGACAAAGTTCCAGGTGATAGGGTTTGGCTACGGTGACAGAATGCAAAAAGAATCAACTTAATTGGAGCTACGGTTTGAGAGATATGGCCATTTGAAGTTTGAATTCAAATCTGAATAAATTCAAATTTGAATCTGACAAAAGTTTGCAAAAAGGATATCACTAGATAGATCTAAACAATACGAAGAATTTGCCGCTGGTTTCATCGAGTTTGGATCTACGGTTAAAAAGTTATGGCTAATCTAAGCTCAGGGACTAACCTGTGATTTCTAGGGACTAAGCGGTGAAACGTAAAATTAAATCTACTACATGCAGGCCCTCGCCACGTGGCGGGCTGCGGGTGGTGGCAGCGTTATTGCGGAAGCGTACAATGACGACCGCTACTTAAGTAAAACAGCTACCACGGCTAGAAAAAAAACTAAAAGCGAGATCGGTTTATCTAAACTAATCGGTTTAATCTAAACCGGATGAACCGATAAAAAACACTAAACTAAACCGATCTAGAAAAAACTAAACGAATAGCGAAGCGAAGGTTCGCTCACCTCGACAACGGCGACGACGTCTGAGACAGCGGCGCCGAGTCGAGCGGATGGCGGGCGGAGTCTGGCGGCAGCGGAGGTGTCGGGAGGACGGGCGCGGGGCGGTCCGGTGGTGGGGTCGGTGGTGGTGGGCGCCGGGACAGCGAGGTAGAGGGCGGCGGCTCAAGGCGCTCGGCGAGGACACAGGTCGTGGGGAGGCGGTTCCGCGAGACCTAAGCGGCAAAAACATGTCAACAAGATGCGCCTCGGCGAGTAACGAAGATTGATGAAACAAAGTGAAGGTAGGGAGTCTCTGGCGACGAAAACTCGGCGAGATATTCCGGCTCGGCGAGATCCAACGCGGCAAAGGCGGTGGTTGCGAGGAGCTAGGGACGACGTGGAGTGGCGAGAATGGAGAGAGGGGTCGAGGCTCTTTATAGGCGAGGTTAGGGCGTCGGGGAGCGATGGGATAAGCTCTATCCGAGAGCTTGACCGGCGGGTTCGGAGGCGTCGCCTGGCGTCGTCATCCGTGGTCTGCGGGAGGTTGGGGATGACACAGGGAGCGGGCCCCACACAAGCGGCGGCAGCAGATAGCGAAGGAGGGAGGTGCGAGCGGTCGACCGGGCGGGAGGCTTGGGCGCTGCGGGCGCTAGCCTTGGGCCAAATGGCGGTGGGCTGGCTGGCTGGCAAGGCTGCCTGGCCGAAGGCGCGTCCACAGGCGAACTGGTTTGGTCCAGTGGGTGAGTGTGTGTGTGTGCGTTTTTTAAACACGAACACTAAAGTGGCCCTAAATAATTCAAATGAATTAATAAAATACCACGATAATTTCTAAAATAACTCTACAATATTTAGAACCTAATGAACATTAACTTAAGCACGAACATTTTAAAATATTTTCCTAATGCAATTAATGCATTTTTGCAAATAAACCAAATACCAATAAACTCCAAAACTTCAAATAATATTCAAAATAAAATTTCCCACTCTTTTATATTTTGAGGAAGTCATCTTATCCCCTCTCGTTTGTTTTTCTCGAGTGGAAAAATATTATTTGAATATTTTAAAACTCCAAAATGCAAAGAAATATGATATGCATTGAATGATTCTATTAACATCCAAATTTAATAAAATTGGGATGTTACAAACCTACCCTTAAGATGAATCTCGTCCTCGAGATTCGGGTTACAACAAAAGGTGTGGATGGTCTTGTCTAAGATCTTCCTCTCGTTCTCAAGTGGCTTCCTCCTCGGTGCGGTGACTCCATCAACCTTGCGTAACTCGATGATCTTGGTACGAGTGATTCTCTCTGCAGTCTCAAGAATCTTAACCGGCCTCTCCTCATAAGTCAGATCGCTCTCCAACTGAATTGCCTCGAGTGGCACTGTATCTCTCAAAGGAATTTCTGCCATCTCTGCATGATACTTCTTCAGTTGGGAAACATGAAACACATCATGAACTCCTGACAAAGCCTCTGGTAATTCCAGCTGATATGCAACCTATCCTCTACGTTCCAGAACTCTGTATGGTCCCACAAATCGTGGTGCTAACTTTCCTTTGACTCCAAATCTCTTAATACCTCGAAGTGGAGACACTTGAAGATATGCTCTATCTCCCACTTCATAGATCACTTCCTTGCGTTTAGCATCGGCATAACTCTTCTGCCTTGACTGAGCTATCTTAAGTCTGTCACGAATCAACTTGACCTTCTCCTCAGAATCCCTAATCAAATCAGGCCCAAACAATTTGCGATCTCCAACTCCATTCCACATCAAAGGTGTCCTGCATTTCCTTCCATACAATGCCTCGAAAGGGCCATCGCAAACCGGCTTGATAGCTGTTGTTGTACGAAAACTCTGCGTGGGTAATTTATCATCCCAACTAGACCCATAGTCTAGCGCACAAGCTCTCAACATGTCCTCCGAATCTGATTGACTCTCTCATGCGCCCATCGATCTGCGGATGGAAGGTCTTGAACTCTAGCTTTGGTACCCAAAGTTTCGTAATCGCTTCCAAAACTTTGAGGTAAATTGCGTTCCTCTATCGATATGATGCTCCTCGGAACTCCATGCGGACATACGATCCTGGTCATATATATCTTTGCCACTTAGCACTTGTATAGGTGGTCTTCACCGGAATGAAGTGAGCAACCTTAGTCAAACGATCCACTATCACCCAAATGGAATCATAACTGAACGGGTCCTGGGTAACCCCGTGATAAAGTCCATACCAAGTTTATCCCATTTCCAATCAGGTATCGGCAACGGCTGAAGTAAACCTGCTGGTTTCTGATGCTCCGCCTTTACTCTCTGACATACATCACATATTGCCACATACTCGGCAATCTCTCTCTTCATACCGGCCCACCAAAAACTTTCCTTCAAGTCCAAATACATCTTGGTGTTGCCTGGGTGTATCGAATATGGTGAGTCATGAGCCTCCTGAAGAATCAACTTCCTGATCTCTGGATCATTGGGTACACAAATCCGTTGCTCAAACCATATGGTTCCATTTTCATCCTCACGGAATCATACCTTTCCCTTTGTTCATCATTTCCTTTATCTCAAGAATACCTTGGTCCAACTTCCGGCTTCTCCGATTCTTCCCAACAAGGTGGACCGTACCTCGAAAAGCGGCAACATAACCTCTTGGAACTATTTCCAAGCAAGGTCTCTAAGCTCATCACATAACTCCCGAGGTAAACCTCCTGTTGTAATGGTATTAACATAACTCTTACGGCTCAAAGCATCCGCCACAACATTGGCTTTTCCGGATGATAATGCAGACTCATGTCATAATCCTTTATAAGTTCCAACCATCTCCTTTGCACGAGATTCAACTCCTTCTGCGTGAAAATGTACTTCAAACTCTTGTGATCCGTGTAAACATCACAACGATTCCCAATAAGATAGTGTCTCCATGTCTTGAGTGCATGCACTACGGCCGCTAACTCCAAATCATGCGTGGCATAGTTCAACTCATGAGGTCGGTTGTCGTGAAGCATAAGCTACAACCTTTCCCTCCTGCATAAGAACACCTCCAAGTCCTGACGTGAAGCATCACAATACACCGAAAGTCCTTGTGTACGTCAGGCGGGATTAGCACTGGGGCAGTAACCAAACGCTTCTTCAACTCTTGAAAGCTGGTTTCACACTCTTCAGTCCAAACGAACTCGTGTCCTTCTTCAACAACGCTGTCATGGGCCTTGCAATCTTGGAGAAATTTTCAATAAATCTCCGTAATATCCAGAAGTCCAAGGAAACTGCGAATCTCGCCGACCGTGGTGGGTGCATTCCATTCGTGGATCGACTCTACCTTGGTAGGGTCCACTGCAATCCCTTCACCTGACACAACATGTCCAAGGAATCCGACTTCCTTGAGCCAAAACTCACACTTGCTGAACTTGGCATAAAGTTGATGTTCTCTGAGCTTCTCCAAAACCAAGCGCAGATGTTCAGCGTGTTCCTCCTCATTCTTGGAGAAAACCAATATGTCATCAATGAATACCACAACGAACTTATCCAAGAACTCCATGAACACCTTGTTCATCATGCTCATAAAATAGGCAGGGCATTAGTCAAACCAAAGGACATGATCAGATACTCATAAAGCCCATACCATGTGGTAAAAGCGGTCTTGGGTATATCCTTCTCACGGATCTTCAATTGGTGATAACCCGATCAAGATTGATCTTGGAGAAAACACTAGCTCCTTCTAGCTGGTCAAACAAGTCATTGATCATCGGTAGGGATACTTGTTCTTGATGGTCACCTCGCTCAAAGAGCGGTAATCCACACACATCCTCAAGGTTCCATCCTTCTTCTCCACTAAGAGTACTGGGGCTCCCCAAGGTGATGAACTTCGGTGAACATACCCTTTCTCTAGCAACTCCTTAATCTGTTTCTTGACTTCCTCCAAATCATTAGCGGGCATCCGATCGGCCTCTTGGAGATAGGTCCTGACAGCAAAGAACTCAATCAAAACTCAATCTCCCGATCCGCGGCATACCCAAACTCCTCCGGAAATACATCGGATAATCCTTCACCACTGGTACTTCTTCCCGGACAACTCCGTAAGAGAGTTCACCAGTCCTCTTAGGCTTAAGCACGATACATACTTGATCCTCTTCTTCTCTTGGGTGGTGAGAAAATGGATCTACTAGCACAATCAATGTTTCCCTCATACTTGGACATCCAATCCATCCCTAGGATTACATCCAACCCTTGTGACTCTAGTATGATCATATCCGTGGGAAAAATATGTCCCCCTATGTTCAAAGGCAACTGGAAACATCCCTGACTAGCCATAGACTCGGCTCCTGGGGAACTCACTAGAATGGGTGACTTAAGAGCTACGGTAGGCAACTTATGTTTATCCACGAATCCCCTTGATATGAATGAATGCGATGCACCAGTGTCAAAAAGAATGAGTCTTTGGAAATGAATTAACCAAGAACTTACCAATCAACTGCGTCAGTTGCTCATAGACCTCTTCCACATTGACATGATTCACATGCCCTTAGTGAAAGGATTAGGTTTCTTGCCTCCGAATTCCCATTTCCATTCCCATTCTGCTGCTCGACACTCATTGGAGTAGTGCCTGTCTTCTTGCATTTGAAGCAAGTGATGTGACTCAGATCTTTCTTCATTGGTGTAGAAGAGTTGAAATGTCTGATTGCCATTCCCTCCATTGCCATTGCCATTGCCATGCTTGTGACCATGGTGGTTGTGTCCATTTCCTCCATGCTGAATGTGACCTCCATGGTTATGATGATTCCTCCAAACTTGCTAGTGCCTCGATCCGTAACTTCCCGAGTACGGGCTGTGGAAGGGTTTCGTTGAACTCCGAGTTATACTTCCCATGATCGTATTTCCTCTTACGATTCTCCATCTGCTGGTGCTTGCCTTGAGAATGGTAGCCTTATCAACCAACTCCCGATAGTTCGCAAAGGTCGCCACACCAATCGAACTCCCAACTCATCGCTCACCCTCCGAAACTTCTCCTACTTGGCTGCATCGGTGGCCACGTCCTCTGGGGCATAACGGGCCAACTTATCAACTCATCAACATATCGAGATACCGTCGTCCTCCTGGCGCAAGCTGCGAACTCCTTCTTCTTGCACTCATGGCTCCAGTGAGACATGAGCAGTCTGAACGCCTTCTGGAACTAAGTCCAAGTCACACTCTCCAAGGGGTATGTGGTGGTGTAGTTCTCCCACCAAGCAGCTGGTGGGCCATCCGGTGATGGGCGGCAAACTTCACCTTCTCGGATCATTGCATCCTGCCGTGGCTAGCTCCTTCCTATCTTGCGGAGCCAGTCATCTGCGACGATCGGCTCCGTCTTCTTTGGAGAACACGGTGGGTTCAGCCTCGTAAAACGGGTAAGACTCATCAACTGGGGTGGCGGCGGTGGGTTGTTGTTGTGGTTGTTACGGTTCAGTTCAGTTACGAATGAGCATCTGCATAAGAGCATTCTCTTGTTGGATCAATTGCGTGAGCTCCGTGGAAAAGTTGAACCCGGGTCACGTCTTGGAGGCATCGATGGGTTTAGAGTGGATGAGAAGTTAGAATAGAATAAGGCCTAGTGAGTAAAATCACACTACCCATATGCACATGATAGCAATAAAACTTCAAATCACTCCAATTCAATTTCAATCAAGAGGTCCACAAGAACAATCAAACCTAAGGTAAGCCATGTCACAAGATTTGACAAGGTCTCACAAATGAGATAAAACTAATCGGATAACGAAATCAATTTCTAACTCTCATGGTGGTATAAAATCTAACTCTCATCGGATGAGGACCACCAACCATGTTGACATCAGTGTCCTTGCATCACCGTCTGTGTCGTCATCTCCAAGCTCATCATCCCGGTCCTTGTCCCGGCTGATGTAATCTCCACAAGAGTGATCCTCCTGGATGTTTTCTCCCTCATCCAGCTTCTCCTCGGCCTCCTCAAGCTCAAGCTTGTGTCTTCGATCTTCTCCTGCAGGTCGTCCCAGCTCTCCCTCATGCTCGATGCGAGCGTCCTAGAGTTCCTCCTCGAGATCGGCCTTGCGGGTCATGAGGTTCTTGATGACGATCATGTTGTCAGGCAACTCCAGCTCCATCATACGAATGTGATCCTCCATGTCCTGGATATGGGATGCTATCGTCTCGTCCTCCAGGGTACGCACCACATCTCCATTTGTGTCGCGGCGTCCGTACATCACGAAGGATGACCTCTTGAGGTCTTTGTCATACTCCTCCCGAATGCGCCCGAGAACAATGTGAGCAGCGATGCACTGCCCAAGCCCCATGTTGCAGATCCACATGGAAATCAATGGGCTTGGTGCGGTTTCGAGGATGCGTCCGGGATATGGGCATCGATCCTCCAACGTGTCTCCTCGGGCAAGGTGGCGGTGAAGGTTCCAGTAAAGGTGGGAAGCCCGATCTTCAGGTGCTTCACGATCTTCATCATTGCCGTCCAAAGGGCATGGTCGCATCGGGCTGCTCGAACTCGACAATGGCGATTTACATCTACATTTTGAAAAGGGAAGAAATTAGTATCAAGTAAAGAAGGTACGAGACCAAAGGATATATAGGAAAGGTGAAAAATAAAGTTTTTATCCTATGGCTTTTCCGTTTTCTAGGGTCACGCCCTCACACCAACTCCTGCTCGATACCATCTTGTAGCGACCCGACTTCGGTAAGAGTCAAGTCTCTGTGCTTACCGTGCTAGTCCTCGGATCGACTTGCTAGCACACACGATTACTCGATGAAATAATGAAATAACACACATCTCTTTATTACATCGATAATCCAGAGCAATACATTTATTACAAAATAGGCATAGAGCCAATAAACAAATCTGCGGAAGCAAAATAGCAAATGAGTCCAACTCCACGAGCAAGGTTGAGTGTAGAACATCGACCTATCGCACCTTAATCTTCATCGATATATATACGCAACGTGATAAGTTGCAGCCATATAGGTCAAGACATTGAATGTACCGGCAAGTCACATCATAAGTGTAAAGAACCTAATTGTACATGCAATGTGGCTGGTGGAAAGCTCTAAGTTTAGTTTTTGCATAAAGCTAGTTTTTCCTATTAGAAAAGATGTTATTCTACTACTACACACTTTGCATAGGATGAGTTGGCAAAGCCAACTCCATCCGCTCCCAAGATTCATTTAAATCCCAACTGCTTAATTAAAGGTGAGGAGATCTCCAGCATTTCCACTACTAGATGCTCAACTTGTCATGAATCGGGACACGGCTAATCGATTAGGTTTTAACACTCTGCAGAGGTTGCGACTTTTCCCCACAAGACTCGACCACCTCCATGATCGGAAGATCGAGACATAGTCTTTAAAATGTTTCCCCTTAACCCACGGATAGGCCGTACACCTACATCATTCTACATCGCTAGCCCATCCCTAAGGGGTCACACTAACTACTCAACTAAGCCAGAGCCCATATTGGCTTGTGGCTGCACACGTAAGCTTCTAGACATGAGAATACGATTGATCTCTTTGAGCCTGGAAATGACGGTCCACTAGTGGTGCACCACCATGGATTTCCCATGCGTTCTAATCGCATTTCGCCACCATTCCAACAAGTTTCCTTCTGGTAGTTCATTAATTATCTTAGGTCCTATTTACTACATTGTCACTCATACTTTACAATGATCACTCCCCAATCCACGCCTACTTAGCGAAGCAACATAATGTAAAACGATGGCAACAATGTTATAAGGTTCAGACCTACCTCAATGAACTACTCGGTAAAAAGCATAGTCATGCGGCATCAATTCCTACCATGCAGTCCTACCGCAAAGAACTAAGTGCATAATAAAAACATAGGTAATGAAACATGATCAAGATGCAACTTGCCTTGGTACTGCTGGTTGAATTCTAAAGACTGATAATATTCTCGCTTCAGACCGCAATCTATCGCAAAGAAGATAAACAAACATAAGCAAACATTCTAGAGAACCGTAAAGAACATGCAAAGCGTAAGTCTCGGAAAAACCAAATGAACAAACATCACACTTAACTAGCATGAAAATTTTCAAGGTGCAAAACAACATAGGCACATGGTTCAAGAAGTGATGTGAACTATAGTGCATACTATTCATACTAGTAAAATATTAATAGGCAGATTCTAGTGTGTGAAAATTATTGTGACAAAGTTCCGTGATAGGGTTTGGCTACGGTGATGAAATGCAAAAAGAATAACCTTAATCGAGCTACGGTTTGAGAGATATGGCCATTTGAAGTTTGAATTCAAATCTGAATAAATTCAATTTGAATCGACAAAAGTTTGCAAAAGGATATCACTTTGGATAGATCTAAACAATACGAAGAATTTGCCGCTGGTTTCATCGAGTTTGGATCTACGGTTAAAAAGTTATGGCTAATCTAAGCTCGTGGACTAACCTGTGATTTCTAGGGACTAAGCAAAGAAATGTAAAATTAAATCTACTACATGCAGGCCCCTGGCCACGTGGCGGGCTGCGGGTGGCTGGCAGCGTTCGCTGCGGAAGCATACACGGCGAATGACCGCTACTTAAGTAAAACAGCTACCGCGACTAGAAAAAAAAACTAAAACCGAGATCGGTTTATCTAAACTAATCGGTTTAATCTAAACCGGATGAACCGATAAAAAAACACTAAACTAAACCGATCTAGAAAAAAAACTAAACGAATAGCGAGCGAGCGGTTCGCTCACCTCGACGACGACGACGAGACAGACAGCGGGCCGGAGTCAGGCGGTGACGGGCGGCGGAGTCTGGCGGCAGCGGAGGTGTCGGGAGGACGGGCGGCGCGGGGGCGGTCCGTGGTGGGGTCGGTGGTGGTCGGGCGCCCGGGACAGCGAGGTAGAGGGCGGCGGCTCAAGGCCTCGGCGAGGACGCAGTCGTCGGGCGGCGGTTCCGGCGAGACCTAGGCGGCAAAAACATGTCAACAAGATGCGCCTCGGCGAGTAACGAAGATTGATGAAACAAAGTGAAGGTAGGGAGTCTACGGCGACGTAAAAACTCCGGCGAGATATTCCGCTCCGCGAGATCCAACGCGACAAAGGCGGTGGTTGCGAGGAGCTAGGGACGACGTGGAGTGGCGAATGGAGAGAGGGGTCGAGGGCTCTTTATAGGCGAGGTTAGGCGTCGGGAGCAGTGGGATAAGCTCTATCCCGAGAGCTTTGGCAAGGGTTCGGAGTGCGAGACAGCGTCGCCATCCCGTGGTCTCAAGGGAGGTTGGGATGACTGGGGAGCGGGCCCCACCTGAAGCGGCGGCAGCAGATAGCGAGCGGAGGAGGTGCGAGCGGCCGACCGGGCGGGAGGCTTCAAGCATGCAAGGCGGCTGCCTTGGGCCAAATGGCGGTGGCTGGCTGGCTGGCTGGCGCGGGTGGCTGAGCGGCAAGTCCCTCGGGCGAACTGGTTTGGTCCAGGTGGGTGAGTGTGTGCGTTTTTTAAACACGAACACTAAAGTGGCCCTAAATAATTCAAATGAATTAATAAAACACCACAATAATTTCTAAAATAACTATACAATATTTAGAACCTAATGAACATTAACTTAAGCACGTAACATTTTAAAATATTTTCCTAATGCAATTAATGCATTTTTTGCAAATAAACCAAATACCAATAAACTCCAAAACTTCAAATAATATTCAAAATAAAATTTCCCACTCTTTTATATTTTGAGGAAGTCATCTTATCCCTCTCGCTTGTTTTTCTCGAGTGAAAAATATTATTTGAATATTTTAAAACTCCAAAATGCAAAGAAATATGATATGCATTGAATGATTCTATTAACATCCAAATTTAATAAAAATTGGGATGTTACAACTTGAGAGAAGGTATATTTACCTCATCAAGTTCTACTTTACTCCCAGTCATTTCTTTCGTGAGAAACTTTTTCTCTAGAAATGTTCCATTCTTGGCAACAAAGATCTTGCCTTCGGATCTGTGGTAGAAGGTGTACCCAATTGTTTCCTTGGGTATCCTATGAAGACACACTTCTCCGATTTGGGTTTGAGCTTATTAGGCTGAAGCCTTTTGACCTAAGTGTCGTAACCCAAAACTTTAAGAAATGACAACTTAGATTTCTTGCCAAACCATAGTTCATACAGTGTCATCTAAACGAATTTAGACGGTGCCCTATTTAACGTGAATGCAGCTGTCTCTAATGCATAACCCCAAAACTATAGTGGTAAATCAGTAAGAGATATCATAGATCGCACCATATCTAATAAAGTACGGTTACGATGTTCGGACATACCATTACACTATGGTGTTCCAGGTGGCGTGAGTTGTGAAACTATTCCACATTGTTTTAAATGAAGGCCAAACTCGTAACTCAAATATTCGCCTCCACAATCGGATCGTAGAAACTTTATTTTCTTATTACGACCACTTCACTCTGAAATTCTTTAAACTTTTCAAATGTTTCAGACTTGTGTTTGATCAAGTAGATATACCCATACCTACTCAAATCATCGGTGAAGGTCAGAAAATAACGATACCCGCCGCGTGCTTCAACACTCATCGAACCGCATACATCGGTATATATTATTTCCAATAAGTCATTAGCTTGCTCCATTGTTCCGGAGAACGAAGTTTTAGTCATCTTGCCCATGAGGCATGGTTCGCAAGTATCAAATAATTCATAATCAAGTGATTCCAAAAGTCCATCTACATGGAGTTTCTTCAGGCACTTTACACCAATCTTTCCCTAATAATAAAACACCGATAGTCTGTCGGGTTCACCGTCGCGGCGCTTTTGCAAAACAAACCCTATGTTATTAAGTAATTAACCCGCAGTCCTGTAAATAAGTGGAAAAGAATGTTTCATATTTCAGCCCAACCCGTGCATGCGTTCGATAGATAAAACCCCCCACCCTCCATTCGAGCGACCATGCCTCCCACCGATGGATCCGCCGTCTCCCTGCCGCCGGCCCGCATCCTCCGCCACGTCGTCCGCCCCGCACCCTGGCCTGCCTCCTCTTTGCCGCGCCCTCCTCCCCGCACCGTCCAAGTCCACCACGCGCGGTTCGCCGACGCCGAGGTCCAGGCTGCCGCGCTCCGCGTCCACGCCGGTCGGCTCGAGCGCATGCCGCCTACGGCGACCAGCTTCTCAACATGCTCCTCGCTGCCGCGGGCAACGACCGGGAGGTGGAGGACGCGCGAGAGGCGGGGCAGCGTCAGAATCAGCGTGCGTTGGATCCGGCTGAGGCTTACGGCAACACGGACGCAGAGGCTCTGGCCGCGGCCACCGCGCTCCCTCCGGTCATCACCTTCCCATGAGCTCACTTCCACCCTAGCCTCTCCCCCTTTCCTCTTTGTTCTTTAACTGATTCTCAACTGATTGATCAATCCCGCTCCTTTGCCCCTGATGGCTTTCTCTATTCAATTGCTTAATTTGGTTATCTTTTGGACGTCGATAAGGACCGAACGTTCGGTCTGGGGGCCTCCCGGGCCGAACGAGGAGTTCGGTACGACAGGCAGCTCCCTACGAACGAAATCGTTCGGGAGGAGAGGCCTCCCAGCCCGAACACTCCTTCCCGTCCCCGGTCTTTTCTCTGTACAAAAAATCCCATAAAAACGAAAAAGCCTTACAAGCCTTTTCTCTGTACAAAAAAGCCCATAAGAACTAAAAAGCCATGTTTTTGTTGTGACAAATAGACATTGTTCGTTTGCACGACAAAAAATGCCATGGTCTTTTGCAATGCTATGAAAAAAGTTGCAATGCTCATGTGTCCAGAATGTAAGTACACTAAAATAGTATGGGAGATCTACTAAAAAGTTCTTCAACAATTTGCCATGTTCTGCACAAAATATGTATGTTAGGTTATACTCAAATTTACCATCTTCAACATTTTCTACAAAATATGCCATGTTCCCATGCAGCTAAGAGAAGTTCATCTAGAGATTTATTTCATGCATCATATTATATGAGAAGTAAAAAATGCCATGGCAAAAAATAGAGTAAAAATTGCCAGGGCAAAGAAAGTAAAAATTGCCATGCCATTAAAAGTAAAAATTTCCATGGCAAAAAAGAGTAAAACCCTCATGTCACTTGTGCTGGCAGGCCAAAATAGGCCCATTTAAGTAAATAAAAAACCATCAAAAATATGAAACTAACTAAAAACTAAAAAAAAACTTTACAATAAATATCACACAAAAATCTAGATAATTTGCCATGGCAAAAATGTAGTACTTTTGCCATGGAAATAAATTTAAAAATGCCATAGCTACACAAGTATATTTAAGATACGACATAGTAAAATTTTCCATGTTCTATAAAATGTACATTTGCCATAATATTTAAATTAAAATTTCCATCCTCCTTACAATAAATTTGCCATTGCAACTAAAAATAAAATCTGCAATGGCAACTTAAACTAAAAATTTGCCATTTGAAAATAAAAATTATTTTTGGCATGGAAAAAATGGAGTTAAATTTGCCATGTAAAAAATGGATTAATTATTTCCATGGCAAAAATAGAGTATTTTTGCCATGGAAACAAATTTAAAATGCCATTGCTATACAAATATATTTACCCTGCTACATAGTTAAAATTGCCATGTTCTAGAAAATGTAAATTTGCCATCATTTTTAAAACAAAACTTGCCATGATCTTTACAATAAATTTTCGGCAACTTAAACTAAAAAATTTGATGGCAACTTACACTAAAGTTTGCCATGTGAATAGAAGTATTTTTGCCATAGCAAAAAATGGAGTAAAATTTTCCAAAAAAAGGGCATGGCAGAAGATGTGGATGTTCTTAACAATTACTAAACTTGCCATGATCTACCAATTTTTTTGCCATGGTCAATTACTAAATTTGCCATGATCGAAAAAGGACTGAAAATTCACCATGGTCAATAAATAAAACTTGCCATGGTCAATAAACTAAATTCGCCATGGTCAATTACTAAACTTGCCATGGTCGGACTTACAATTTGCCATGGCCGATTAATAAAACTTGTCATGGTCAATAAACTAAATTTGCCATGGTAAAAAAGAACTTAAAAATTTGCCATGGTCAATTAATAAAACTTGCCACCGTCAATAAACTAAATTTTCCATGGCCAAAACACTAAAATTTTCCATGCTCAATTATTGAATTTGCCATGGTCGAAAAATAGTACTCCAAATTTGACAAGAGCAATAAACTAAATTTGCCATGGTAAGAAAAAACTAAAAAAATGCCATGAACACTTTTTCCTAGAAAAAAAATGCTTTTATGGGACCATATGAATTTGCCATGTGAACACAAGTTAAGTTGCAGTTGTGTTGAACCGAGCCCCAATTTAGAAAAATCATTCTAACAAAAATACAGAAACGAAAAACAGGTTGTCTCAGAAAAAAATCATTCTGAAAAATTAGGTATTGATAGCAATCTTACGATCTCACCAGACCAAGAAACAAGCTATGGCAAAAATAATTGCCATCACTAGTGGAACAGAATTATCTAAAAACATGACCAAATAATTGCATGGGAGAACATCTTAAGTTGCCATCACAGAAAAATGAATTACAAAAAACATGGTTCCTCTAGCTAAAATAAACCCAAATTTGGAGCGTACTAGCAAGCAATACGACTGAAGAAACGCGAAAGATACTAGTAGCAGAAAAAATGGCCCTCTACGCACATCCATGGCTCTCCAGAGCTTCATATCTACCGAACCGGATGATTTGTAGGAAAAGAATCCGTACTAAAAGTTGTCATGGCAATTTTGGAGAATGTGAAAATGGATGAAAATTTCCATCACATCATGCAAATCATCACTATAATGCCATCACTACTGGAATAGAACTATCTAAAAACATGACCAAATGATTGCCATGGGAAAAACATCTTAAGTTGCCATCACAGAAAAAGGAATTACGAAAAAGATGGTTCCTCTAGCTAAAATAAAATCAAACTTGGAGATAACAGAGTACTAGAAAGCAATACAACTGAAGAGACATGAAAGGTACTAGTAGCAGAAAAAATGGGGACGCACCAACAACAGAAACGATGAGCTAGCAGCCCGCTCGATCCCCGCTCTGCTGCAAGGCCGCACGGCCAGCCATCACAGAAGGCACACCTAGAGGCCGTGCATCGTGCCATTCAATTGGTCGCCGCCGCGCAGCCGTCCAGGCAGCCTCCCTCTCACAGTCATCTGAATGGGTGCAACCCATTACACCTTCCCATCACCATGTGGATATTACCAAGATTGAAATATACAAAATTTGCCATGTTGTGGAAACATAATGTGTAAGT
The DNA here is from genome assembly GCA_021605205.1 of Aegilops longissima. Taxonomy (NCBI): domain Eukaryota; kingdom Viridiplantae; phylum Streptophyta; class Magnoliopsida; order Poales; family Poaceae; genus Aegilops; species Aegilops longissima. The sequence goes on from CM038678.1 coordinate 336,613,769, forward strand.
GAATTTGCCATACAAACTATATATAAATTTGCCAAGTTATGAATGAATTCGATGAACTTCCTATAGAATAATGCATAGTTGCTATGTCCATCATTTACTGAATGAAAAACTGGTGGCAACTTTTTTAAAAAGTATTTTTGCCATGGCAACTAACGTTACCAATGCATATGGTTCCAGCATCAACTTGGTATGTCAAAAACTGATGGTAACTTAATATGCTCTCCACTCTTAAATTTCTCCCTAATATGAAGTAGCCATATCATCTAATATGAAGTAGCCATGTCATCTAATATGAAGTAGCCATATCATCTGAATATAAATTGCCATGTGCTATCTGAAGACAGAAAAATTCAGACAACAAAATGCACAACAAAGAAGAGATCTACAAGCGGGGGAGGGGGGGTTGTTGGGGAACGCTTGCGAAAAATTAAAATTTTTCCTACGGTTTCACCAAGATCCATCTATGAGTTCATCTAAGCAACGAGTCAAGGGGTGAGTTTGCATCTACATACCACTTGTAGATCGCGTGCGAAGCTTTCGAGAGGATGATGATGATGGAGTCGTACTCGGATCACCGATGACCAAAGCGCTGAACGGACAGCACCTCCGCGTTCAACACACGTGCGACACGGCAACGCCCCTCCGCCTTGATCCAGCAAGGAGGAAGGAGAGGTTGAGGAAGAAGGCTCCAACAGCAAAGACGACGGCGTGATGATGAAGGAGGATGATTCTCCAGCAGGGCTTCGCTTAAGCGCACGCGAGGAGGAGAGGTGTTGGGAGGGAGGACTGCGCCTTCAATTGTGTATGCAGCCCTCCCTCACCCCTCTATTTATAGGGAAGGGATGAGGGGCGGCCCCTCTAGATGCATCTAGAGGGGGCGGCGGCCAAGGGAGGGGGCTTGCCCCAAGCAGGGGCCCTTAGGGTTCCCTTAACCCTAGGCGCGTGGGCCAAGGGAGGTGCGCCCAGCCCACTAGGGGCTGGCTGCCTCCCACGCAGCCAAAGTGGCCCCGGGAGGTGGCCCCTCCCGTGGTCCTCCGAACCTTTCCGGTGGCCCTCCATAATTCGATATGACCAAACTTTTCCTGTCTGCTTGACAACTTCCCATATATAAATCTTTACCTCCGACCCTTCCGAACTCCTCGTGACGCCCGGATCTCATCCGGACTCAACAACATTCGTAATCACATACAAGTCTTCCTAGTAACCCTAGCGCCACCGAACCTTATGTGTAGACCCTACGGTTCGGAGACACGCAGACATGACCGAGACGCTCCCGGTCAATAACCAACAGCGGATCTGGATACCCATGTTGGCTCCTACATGCTCCTCGATGATGTCATCGGATGAACCACGATGTCGAAGGGTTCAAGCAACCCCAGATGCTATTCCTTTGTCGACGGTATGTTACTTGCCCGAGACTCGATCGTCGGTATCCCAATACCTCGCTCAGTCTCGTTATCGGCAAGTCACTTTACTCATCAGAATGCATGATCCCGTGACCGACACTTGGTCACTTTGAGCTCATTATGATGATGCACTACCGAGTGGGCCCAGTGATACCTCTCCGTAACACGGAGTGACAAATCCCGCCTCGATCCGTGTCAACCCAATGATACTTTCGGAGGTACCGTAATGCACCTTTATAGTCACCCAGCTTACGCCAGACGTTTGGTACACCCAAAGCACTCCTACGATATCCGGGAGTTACACGATCTCATGGTCTAAGGAAGAGATACTTGACATTGGAAAAGCTCTAGCAAAATGAACTACACGATCTTGTGCTATGCTTAGGATTGGGTCTTGTCCATCACGCCATTCTCCTAATGATGTGATCCCGTTGTCAATGACATCGATGTCCATAGTCGAAACCATGACTATCTGTCACCAATGAGCTAGTCAACTAGAGGCTTACTAGGGGATTGTAGTCTATGTATTCACACATGTATTACGATTTCCTGATAATACAGCTTATAGCATGAATAAAAGACAATTATCATGAACAAAGAAATATAATAATAATGCTTTTATTATTGCCTCTAGGGCATATTTCCAACAGTCTCCCACTTGCACTAGAGTCAATAATCTAGTTACATTGTGATGAATCGAACACCCATAGAGTTCGGTGTTGATCATGTTTTACCCATGAGAGAGGTTTAGTCAACGGATCTGCGACATTCGGATCCGTGTGAACTTTACAAATTTCTATGTCTCCATCTTGAACATTTTCACGGATGGAGTTGAAGCGACGCTTGATGTGCCTGGTCTTCTTGTGAAACCTGGCTCCTTGGCAAGGGCAATAGCTCCAAGTGTTGTCACAGAAGAGTTTGATCGGCCCCGACGCATTGGGTATGACTCCTAGGTCGGTGATGAACTCCTTCACCCAAATTGCTTCATGCGCTGCCTCCGAGGCTGCCATGTACTCCGCTTCACATGTAGATCCCGCCACGACGCTTCGCTTGCAAAATGCACCAGCCATCGCTCCACCATTCAACATATACACGATCCGGTTTGTGACTTTGAGTCATCGGATCTGTGTCGAAGCTTAGCGTCGACGTAACCCTTCGACGAGCTCTTCGTCACCTCCATAAACGAGAAACATGTCCTTTGTCCTTTCGGTACTTCAGATATTCTTGACCGCTGTCCAAAGGTGTTCCTTGCGGGATTACTTTGGTACCTTCCTACCAAACTTACGGCAAGGTTTACATCAAGTCCGTACACAGATGGCATACATAATAGATCCTATGGTCAAGCATAGGGATGACACTCATCTCTTCTTTATCTTTTGCCGTGGTCGGGCATTGAGCCGAGCTCAATCTCACACCTTGCAATCAGGCAAGAACCCTTCTTGGACTGATCCATTTTGAACTTCTTCAAAATCTTATCAAGGTATGTGCTTTGTGAAAGACCTATGAGGCGCCTCGATCTATCTCTATAGATCTTGATGCCTAATATATAAGCATCTTCTCCAAGGTCCTTCATTGAAAAACACTTATTCAAGTAGGCCTTAATGTTGTCCAAGAATTCTATATCATTTCCCATCAAAAGTATGTCATCTACATATAATATGAGAAATGCTACAAAGCTCCCACTCACTTTCTTGTAAACGCAGCTTCTCCATAAGTCTCAAGATAAACCCAAACGCTTGATCATCTCATCAAAGCGAATGTTCCAACTCCGAGATGCTTGCACCAGCCCATAAATGGATCGCTGGAGCTTGCATACTTTGTCGACATTCTTAGGATCGACAAAACCCTCCGGCAGATCATATACTGCTCTTCCTTAAGATATCCGTTAAGGAACGCTGTTTTGACGTCCATCTGCCATATCTCATAATCATAGTATGCGGCAATTGCTAACATGATTCGGACGGACTTAAGCTTCGCTACGGAGAGAAAGTCTCATCGTAGTCAATCCCTTGAACTTGCCGATAACCCTTAGCGACAAGTCGAGCTTTATAGATGGTGACATTACCATCCGCGTCCGCCTTCTTCTTAAAGATCCATTTGTTTTCTATCGCTCGCCGATCATCGAACAAGTCACCAAAGTCCACACTTTGTTTTCATACATGGATTCTATCTCGGACTTCATGGCTTCTAGCCATTTGTTGGAATCTGGGCCCGCCATCGCTTCTTCATAGTTCAAGGTTCACCGTTGTCTAACAACATGATTTCCGGGACGGGGTTGCCGTACCACTGCAGTGCGGAACGTGTCCTTGTGGACCTCTGAAGTTCAAGAGCAACTTGATCCAAGTACCTTGATCATCATCATTAATTTCCTCTTCGCTTGGTGTAGGCATCACAGAACATCTTCCCGAGCTGCACTACTATCCTGCTCAAGAGGTAGTACTTCATCGAGTTCTACTTTCCTCCCACTTACTTCTTTCGAGAGAAACTCCTTTTCCGTAAAGGATCCGTTCTTGGCAACAAAGATCTTTCCCTCGATCTTAAGTAGAAGGTATACCCTATGGTTTCCTTTAGGGTATCCTATGAAGACGCATTTTCCGACTTGGGTTCGAGCTTTTCAGTTGAAGTTTCTTGACATAAGCATCGCATCCCCAAACTTTTAGAAACGATACTTAGGTTTCTTCCCAAACCATAATTCATACGGTGTCGCCTCAACGGACTTAGACGGTGCCCTATTTAAAGTGAATGTAGCTGACTCTAGAGCGATCCCCAAAATGATAGCGGTAAATCAAGTAAGAGACATCATAGACCGCACCATATCCAATAGAGTGCGACACGACGTTCGGACACACCGTTCTACCGAGGTGTTCCAGCGGCGTTAGTTGTGAAACGATTCCACATTTTCTTAAGTGTGTACCAAATTCGTGACTTAAATATTCTCCTCCACGATCCGATCGTAAGAATTTTATCTTTCGGTCACGTTGATTCTCTACTTCATTCTGAAATTCCTTGAACTTTTCAAAGGTCTCGGACTTGTGTTTCATCAAGTAGACATACCCATATCTACTCAAGTCATCTGTGAGAGTGAGAACATAACGATATCCTCCATGAGCCTCAACGCCATTGGACCGCACACATCGGTATGTATGATTTCCAACAAGTTGGTTGCTCGCCCATTGCTTAGGAGAACGGAGTCTTGGTCATCTTGCCCATGAGGCATGGTTCGCATGTGTCAAATGATTCATAATCTAAAGACTCCAAAAGTCCATCAAGATGGAGCTTCTTCATGCGCTTGACACCAATGTGACCAAGGCGGCAAAGCCACAAGTATGTGGGACTATCGTTATCAACTTTACATCTTTTGGTATTCACGCTATGAACATGTGTAATACTACGCCGAGATTCATTAAGAATAAACCATTGACCATCGGAGCATGACCATAAAACATATCTCTCATATAAATAGAACAACCATTATTCTCGGATTTAAATGAGTAGCCATCTCGCATTAAACGAGATCCAGATACAATATTCATGCTCAAACTTGGCACCAAATAACAATTATTAAGGTTCATAACTAATCCCGTAGGTAAATGAAGAGGTAGCGTGCCGACGGCGATCACATCGACTGAACCATTCCCGACGCAAGATCGTCACCTCGTCCTTTGCCGCCTCCGCTTATTCCGCAGCTCCCGCTGTGAGTTACAAATATGAGCAACGGCACCGTATCAAATACCTGTGAGTTACTACGAGTAATCGGTAAAGTACACATCAATTACATGTATATCAAATATACCTTTGGTGTTGCCGCCTTCTTGTCCGCTAAGTATTTGGGGCAGCTCCGCTTCGAGGACCCCTCCCTTGCAATAAAAGCACTCGGTCTCGGGTTTGGGTCCATTCTTTAACTTCTTCCCAACTTGCTTACGGGCGCGGCAACCTCCTTGCCGTCCTTCTTGAAATTCTTCTTGCCCTTGCCCTTCTTGAACTTAGTGGTCTTATTGACCATCAACACTTGATGTTCTTTCTTGATTTCAACCTCGGTGACTTCAAAGATAGAGAATACTTCAGAATGGTCTTTACCATCCCCTGCATATTGTAGTTCATCACAAAGCTCTTGTAGCTTGGTGGCAGCGATCGAGGATTCTCAATGACCGCCTCATCGGGAGGTTAATATTCACCGGGTCATACGGTTGTGCAACCTGACATCTTGAGAATGTGTTTACCGACGTAACTATTTTCCTCCATCTTACAACTATAGAACTTGTCGGAGATGTCATATCTCGACCCGGCGTGAGCTTGGAAAACCAGTTTCAGCTCCTCGAACATCTCATATGCTCCGTGATGCTCAAAACGCTTTTGGAGCCCCTTGTTCTAAGTCAAAGCATGCCGCACTAAACGAGGGAGTAATCATCAAGACGAGACTGCCAAGCATTCATAATGTCTTGGTTCATGAGACGGAGGCGCCACCTAGCGGTCCTTCTAGGACATATTGTTTCTGGCAGCTATGAGGATGATCTCAAGTTCCGGACCCAAATCCAGATAGTTCTTGCCGCCATCTTTCAGCTTGGTTTTCTAGGAACGCGTTGAAGTTCAAGTTGACATGAGCGCTGGCCATTTGATCTACAAGACATATCATTTAAAAGTTTTAGACTAAGTTCATGATAATTAAGTTCATCTAATCAAATTATTTCAATGAACTCCCACCAGATTAGACATCCTCTAGTCATCTAAGTGTTACACGATCCGAGTCGACTAGGCCGTGTCCGATCATCACGTGAGACGGACTAGTCATCATCGGTGAACATTCTCATGTTGATCGATCTTCTATACGACTCGTGTTCGACCTTTCGGTCTCCGTGTTCCAAGGCCATGTCTGTACATGCTAGGCTCGCCAAGTTAACCCTAAGTGTTTTTGCATGTGTAAATCTGTCTTACACCCGTTGTATGTGAACGTAAGAATCCATCACACCGATCATCACGTGGTGCTTAGAAGCGACTTAACTTTAGCAACGGTGCACGCTTAGGGGAACACTTCTTGAAATTGTTGTAAGGGATCATCTTATTTACTACCGCTCGTTCTAAGTAAACAAGATGTATAAACATAATAAACATCACATGCAATTATATAGTAGTGACATGATATGGCCAATATCATATAGCTCCATTGATCTCCATCTTCGGGCTCCATGATCATCTTGTCACCGCATGGCACCATGATCTCCATCATCATGATCTCCATCATTGTGCCTCCATGAAGTTGTCACGCCAACGATCGCTTCTACTTCTATGGCTAACGCGCTTAGCAATAAAGTAAAGTAATTTACATGGCGTTCTTCAATGACACGCAGGTCATACAAAATAAAGACAACTCCTATGGCTCCTGCCGTTGTCATACTCATCGACATGCAAGTCGTGATTCCTATTACAAGAACATGATCTCATACATCACAATATGTCATTCATCATTCATCACAACTTGGCCATATCACATCACATGACAATTGCTGCAAAAACAAGTTAGACGCCCTCTAATTGTTGTTGCATCTTTTACGTGGCTGCAATTGGGTTCTAGCAAGAACGCTTTCTTACCTACGAATAACCACAACGTGATCTTGTCAACTTCTATTTACCCTTCATAAGGACCCTTTTCATCGAATCCGCTCCAACTAAAGTGGGAGAGATGACACCCGCCACCACCTTATGCAACTAGTGCATGTTAGTCGGTGGAACCGGTCTCACGAAGCGTCACGTGTAAGGTTGGTCCGGCCGCTTCATCCCACAATACCGCGGAAGCAAGATAAGACTAGTAGCGGCAAGTAAGTTGACAAGATCCACGCCCACAACTAAATTGTGTTCTACTCGTGCAAAGAGAACTACGATAGACCTAGCTCATGATGCCACTGTTGGGGAACGCTGCGAAAATTAAAAATTTTCCTACGGTTTCACCAAGATCCATCTATGAGTTCATCTAAACAACGAGTCAAGGGAGTGAGTTTGCATCTACATACCACTTGTAGATCGCGTGCGGAAGCTTTCGAGAGGATGATGATGATGGAGTCGCACTCGGATCACCGATGACCAAAGCGCTGAACGACACAGCACCTCCGCGTTCAACACACGTGACGGTATGGGCAACGCCCCTCCGCCTTGATCCAGCAAGGAGGAAGGAGAGGTTGAGGAAGAAGGCTCCAACAAAGCAGCCGACGGCGTGATGATGAAGGAGTGACAGCTTCCCACAGAGGCTTCGCCAAGCGCCTTGAGAGGAGGAGAGGTGTTGGGGAGGGAGGGCTGTGCCTTCAATTGTGTATGCAGCCTCCCTCACCCCTCTATTTATAGGGAAGGAGGAGGGCGGCCCCTCTAGATGCATCTAGAGGGGGGGGCGGCATGGGAGGGGGCTTGCCCCCAAGCAAGGGGCGCCTTAGGGTTCCCTCAACCCTAGGCGCATGGGCCAAGGGAGGGTGCGCCCAGCCCACTAGGGGCTGGCTGCCTCCCACGCAGCCAAGTGGCCCCGGGAGGTGGCCCCCCGGTGGTCCTCCGGAACCTTCCGGTGGCCCTCCATAATTCCGATATGACCAAACTTTTCCTGTCTGCTTGACAACTTCCCATATATAAATCTTTACCTCCGGACCCTTCCGAACTCCTCGTGACGTCCGGATCTCATCCGGACTCGAACAACATTCGTAATCACATACAAGTCTTCCTAGTAACCCTAGCGCCACCGAACCTTATGTGTAGACCCTACGGGTTCGGAGACACGCAGACATGACCGAGACGCTCCCGGTCAATAACCAACAGCGGATCTGGATACCCATGTTGGCTCCCACATGCTCCTCGATGATGTCATCGGATGAACCACGATGTCGAAGGGTTCAAGCAACCCGTATGCTATTCCCTTTGTCGACGGTATGTTACTTGCCCGAGACTCGATCGTCGGTATCCCAATACCTCGCTCAGCCTCAAGTATCGGCAAGTCACTTTACTCGCATCAGAATGCATGATCCCGTGACTGCACACTTGGTCACTTTGAGCTCATTACGATGATGCACTACCGAGTGGGCCCAAGGATACCTCTCCGTAACACGGAGTGACAAATCCCGCCTTGATCCGTGTCAACCCAATGATACTTTCGGAGGTACCAGTAATGCACCTTTATAGTCACCCGCTTCGTTGTGACGCTTGGTACACCCAAAGCACTCCTACGATATCCGGAGTTACACGATCTCATGGTCTAAGGAAGAGATACTTGACATTGGAAAAGCTCTAGCAAAACGAACTACACGATCTTGTGCTATGCTTAGGATTGTCTTGTCCATCACGCCATTCTCCTAATGACGTGATCCCGCTTGTCAATGACATCGATGTCCATAGTCGAAACCATGACTATCTCGTTGACCAACGAGCTAGTCAACTAGAGGCTTACTAGAGACGATTGTAGTCTATGTATTCACACATGTATTACGATTTCCGGATAATACAGTTATAGCATGAATAAAAGACAATTATCATGAACAAGGAAATATAATAATAATGCTTTTATTATTGCCTCTAGGGCATATTTCCAACAGGGGTCGCAAGCGAGCCTGCCAAGCAGGAGGCGGTGATGAGGCAGAGGAAGACACGTCGGGAGCCCGCCTGGCCCTGGGCGACGCCGCGGAAGGTGGAAGCGAGGTCGGCAAAGCCATAACGGATCGGCGTTGAACACCCCTGCCTCATCATGCGCTCAACACCCCCTAACCCCCCTCTTGAGACACACTACTGGTGACAAAAAATGTTGTGATAGCTACAAATGAGAACTGAACTTACGGTACAGATATTCAGTTATATATCAAGGCTACAAATGTTTGTGTGTTCTGTAAAATAGCATGGCAAATTTTTATCTAAAAATATTTGACTGTTTTTATCTGTCTAAAAATCAGCATGGCAACTTTGTACATGACACAATCTTTGAGCATGGCAAAAATTATTCTAATTCTATGATGGTATCAGGTAAACTTGTATATGGCCATGGACAGTGAAACTGCAATCACAAAATCAGCATGGCAACTTTGTACATGACACAATCTTTGAGCATGGCAAAAATTACTGCTATGCTCGTTTTATGAAGCTACAGTTGTGTACTAAAAATTGCCGTGTTTCCCACACTAAAACTACCATCTCACGGCCTCACCACTCCAACCATTTGCCATCTTAATAAGAAAGTTGCCATGGTGTTTTCTTTGCTCGTCTAGCAAATTTATTGGATATAATCTCATGCATATCTGCTCTCTCTACTCAAAAACTAAATGATGCTCCTCTACCAATATAGTGAGACTGCAATCATGAAATCTGCCGTGCATCTACTGCATCTTCGCATGGCAAAAAATTGCAGACGATTAACCGAACAAATATGAAAGAAGGTTCAGCAGGATGCTACCTGCAGAGAAATGAATCCAATGGCGGGGTCTTGTGCGGTGAGTCGCCGTGGCTATCTAGCTCGAGTTGCGGTTGTGGCTTTGACCCCGCTTGGGTTGTCAGGGGCAAATCAGGGTGTGCCTTCGCCGCGTCATCAGCCTCCGCGTCGGTGAGGACACGTGGACGACGGCGAGCAAGGACGGCACGCGCCCTTGCAGCTCGATGGAAGCAGAGGAGCGCCATGTCCGTCCTCGAGCCCGATCCGTCGCGTCCGCCCAAAGCCTACGGCTGCATGGATCGCCGCCCCTGTGGAGCACGTCGGTGTCGTCTCCGCCGTTTCTATGCCCCTCCGCCCCCCGCCTCCTTGAGCAGCGCCGCGGGGACAACTCTGCTCCAAGCCCATCCGCGTCCAGCCTCCTCTAGAAGCGCCACCACCTAGCTTCCATCTCTCCGGCAGCTCCGGCCTGCCGGAATCACCACACCACCACGCGCGTGGGCCCTTCTCCACCGTTGTCGACATGGTCGCAGCCCGAGATCCGCTTGCCGCATGACCCGCGCGAGCCTTCGTCTCCACGCCGTGCCATAGGGGCGGCGCTGGGAATCTCCAGCAATGCCTTCCCGGAGGAAAGGGAGGGGGAGGATGGAGGAATTGATGGTAGTTCCTGGCGGTGGGGAGAGAAGAATGCGGGGGGAGTGGGGAAGAAGGAAAAAAGACAGCGGAGTGGGGGAGGGGAAGCCGTTCGCGGCGATGTGCGTATTTCCCGAACGAAAAAGGGTATGACGTGGCTAATCACCTTGCTCCAAGATTCGTGCTAATGATCCAAGGGTACAAAACACGTTCGGGCGGGGATCCTAAAATCCTGACGTTCGGCAGTTATCTATTCCGTATCTTTTTCTTACCTGAACTGCAACGGAACCAACTTACATGGCATGATGGATGGAGATAAGTAGATGCTTTTCGGAATTTATAAGTGCCGAACGTCAGTTTTTGACGTTTCAACCCGAACGTGTTGGATACCATTGGTTGTGGGCGCACGAATCTTCACGCTCGGAGTGAGCCACGTCAGATTATCTTTTCGTTCGGTAGGACGTGTCGTCGTGCCGAACGGTGACGGCAGCTTATCCTCTCGCGGTCTCCTCTTCCCACTCACTAGAAATCATCGGTCCCGCGAATCAACCTGTGGTTGAGTTGGTTAGGTGGACAGTGGTATCCCCAACCCACGAGGGTTCAAATCCTGGTGCTCGCATTATTCCTGAATTTATTTCAGAATTTCCGGCGATGCGCTTTCAGTGGGAGGAGACGTTCCCGTCGATGACGAGGCGCCTACGGTGACTTCAGAATCTCAAGATGATATGTCGGCCGCCTTCTGGAGGTCTTTCATAGGGGTAGGGTGTGCGTGTGTGCGTTTATAGGGATGAGTGTATGCGCGTGTATACGAGCGCTTGTGTCTGTACTCATGCTAAAAGAAAAAACCACCGGTCCCCAATCCAGGCACATCCGCGGCGGAGGCCTTCGCCGGCATCCATGGCGAGACACGACGAGCTCCGCAGCTCCCGCGACGGCCTCGCGCAGAGGAGCGCAGCAAGTCCCGCGGCATGGGCGTGACTCCGCCCAAGGACCCGTGACGGCCTCACACGGTGGAGCGCGGCAGGCCCCGCGACAGGCGAGCGTGCCTGGCCGAGGACCACCGCATCGGCGGTTGCTAGGTCACACGACGACCTCGCGGGAAGGAGTACGGTCGACGGCGACCGCGCGACGGGAGCTCCGTAGCTCTCGTGATGATGAGCTCCAGTACAAGCAGGCCATGGCGTTGTCGAAGACTTGCGCTACGCGGAGAGGCACGCCGTCAGATCTGGCGCCGTCGAGCTCGAATCGCGGGAGGCCGGGAGCTGCGTATGGGGCGCGATGCGGTAGACGACGGGGTGTGCCCCTGCTACTGCCCCCGGGTGCTGACGCGGCTACGCGAGCGCTGCGGTCCGGAATGGGGCATGCTGCCCGCTGACCCAATGCCAGACTTGGGCAGTTACACCGCCGCGACTCGCGACCTGGTAGACGATGCGGCCGATGCCGACGACCGCGCTGTGGAGTTCGAGAAATGACCGCGCAGCTGGAGGTGTGGTGCCCTGTGGCGTCCTTGTCATCCTGCTCATCTACAACGAGCCCAGCGAGCTCGTCCTCGAGGTCTCTGTGTCCACATCCTACACCTTCACCTCTGTTTCATTTCATTTCTGTACATTCAATTGGTTTCATCTCTGATGCACTTGTCAAATCTATGTGCCCTCTGTATGCCTTTACCCAATTTATACCGCATGGCAATTTTTGTGTGTAAAATGAATGGATTGACCCACACGGCAATTTTTAGGTGTAATTATGTTATCTAGATTTGTTTTTGTTCGTGGCAATTTTCCCACTCTTTTAGGGAATAATCATTTTTATTTGTTAATATTTGTTGATGGTTTATCAGTTCTCAACAGTCGCCATGTCTCCATATTGCCATGTACATATTAGTGTCCATTTCACCATGGTCTACTTTTTTGCCGTTCGTCCCGCTTTTGTCTTTACTAAATAGTTGCCATGACAGAATTGCTATGAATTTTCTATGATTTTTGATATACCATGGCAAATTGTTAGTAAATAGTTGCCATGATTCATCTATAATAACTTTGTTTAGTAAAATATTTGCCATGATGCCATGGCAGAAATTGCTATGATTTCAGAACAATTAGTAGCAAGCTTTCCCTATCTTTTTGCCATGTCAAAACATCATTTTGTCATGCAAACATGACAAATTTAGGTCTTTTTCCAACACTCCCATTGCAAGCTTTATGATAGAGGCAAAGGTGTCCCGTCTTTCGATGAGATGTGGTTTTCGCTTTGGAGGAAGTCGACTTTGACGATCCGACTACTGAACGTCTTGGACGCCGCGCTTAGCAATCGCTAAACCAACTCCGAGAGGTTATTGACCACGCCGAGCACGATCAACTCGACCACGAGGGTCTGCTTCTGCGAGCAATCAAGAACAAGCAAGAAACCGAGATTGCAACTGGATATTGCGAATATAAGATGAAAGCTTTATTGATCAAGGCGGGGTTCTCGGACGCTTTGTGCGGTCGTTGAACACAAACGGCACGCTGGTTGCAGCTATGGCGAACTTTTAATCTAAACAAAACCCTGTGTCTAAACGGTGCCCTAAGGGCTGTATATATGGAGGAAGAGGTGGGAATTTCGTGGCCCTTGGTGGAGGGTCCAAATCAACCCTAACTCTTGTTTCCCCACATACGGACTCTAAAACAGCCTATACTTAAGTATTTCGAAATTACATGGGCTGGCCCAATAATAAGGTGACGCAAAGACCTAGAATAGCCTATAAACGAATATTATGAAGTGGCATCTTGTATATTTCGTCCAAGGCCTCATGCACTCATTAGGGTGGCTTCAAAGTCCCGGAATCATCACTTGTAACTCCGTTTGTTCCCTTATGCATGCCAACATCTCCATGCTTGAACTTGCTCCAAGGTTCATCTTTCTTGTCCATGGTAGGCCCTTCATTTGTAAGCAAAACAAATGTATCCAATTTAGGCAGCATCATATTCTCATGAACATTGGAATCGTTACCAAGAAACGAAAGTACCGATAATTCAATTGGCGTCTGCGAGCTCTAGTAATTGGTCCAAGATGTATAGCGGCGAGGGCGTGGGTGTAACAATGGTATTGATGTCCTCATCATCCTCCCTTCTTGAAATGAAGTCGCCCTCGACGGAAGCTCATCTTCCTCACCCAAATAAGGCTTCAAATCTGCAATGTTAAAAGTGGGACTAACCCCAAAATCTGCAGCAGCTCAAGTTTATATGCATTATCATTTATTTTCTCTAACACCTTAAATGGACCATCAAGACGTGGCATTAGCTTTGATTTGCGCAAATTAGGAAACCTATCCTTACGCAAATGTAACCAAACAAGATCTCCGGTGCAAAGACAACATGTTTTCTACCCTTATCTCCAAAGAAGTTTATATTTAGCATTCATACGCTCAATGTTTTCCTTAGTTAACTCATGCATTTTAAAATCAATTCAGCACGTTCTTTAGCATCAAAATTAACCTTCTCCAAGATGGAAGAGGCAACAAATCAATAGGTGCACGGGTAGGAAGCCATACACAATTTCAAAAGGGCACATCTTAGTAGTAGAATGCAATGAACGATTATAAGCAAATTCAATATGAGGCAAGCATTCTTCCCACATTTTCTTATTATTCTTCAAAACAGCCCTAAGCATAGTAGACAATGTTCTATTGACTACTTCAGTTTGTCCATCGGTTTGGGGGTGACAAGTAGTACTAAAAGCAGTTTAGTCCCCAACTTAGCCCATAAACATCTCCAAAAGTGGCTAAGAAATTTAGTATCACGATCTGAAACAATAGTATTTGGTACACCATGCAAGCGAATAATTTCACGAAAGAACAAATCAGCAATATTAACAAAGATCATCGCTTTTATGACATGGTATAAAGTGTGCCATTTTCGAGAATCTATCCACGACAACAAATATGCTATCCTCCCTTCTTTGTTCGAGGTAAACCTAAAACAAAGTCCATAGATATATCCTCCCAAGGAACACTAGGCACAGCAAAGGCATATATAAACCATGAGGATTGAGTCGTGACTTAGCTTTTTGACATGTAGTGCAGGCGAGCAACAAAACGCTCAACATCCCGCCTCATCTTTGGCCAAAAGAAATGTGTAGCAAGTATATCCTCCGCCTTCTTGACGCCAAAGTGTCCCATTAAGCCTCCTCCGCGCGCCTCCTGCAACAACAAAAGACTAAGCGAGCTAGCAGGAATGCATAGCTTGTTAGCACGAACACAAAACCATCATTAATAACAAACTTGTTCCATGTTCTTCCTTCTTTACAATTATGCATTACATCTTTAAAATCAGCATCATGCACATATTGATCTTTGATGGTCTCCAAACCAAATATTTTGAAGTCAAGTTGTGAAAGCATAGTATAGCGATTTAGACAAAGCATCAAGAATAACATTTTCTTTACCCTTCTTGTGTTTAATGACATAAGGAAAGTCTCAATGAATTCAACCCATTTAGCATGTCTACGATTCAGTTTAGCTTGACTTTTAATATGTTTCAAAGATTCATGATCGTAATGTATAACAAATTCTTTGGGCCATAAATAATGTTGCCATGTCTCTAAAGTCCTAACAAGAGCATATAATTCTTTGTCATAAGTAGAATAGTTCAGACTAGGCCCACTCAATTTTTCGTAAAAGTATGCAACATGTTTGCCATCTTGTAATAACACACCTCCTAATCCAATTCCACTAGCACCGCATTCAAGCTCAAAAGTCTTATTAAAGTCGGGAAGTTGGAGTAAAGGAGCATGTGTCAACTTATCTTTCAATACCGTGAAGGCTTCTTCCCATGCGGTACCCCAAATAAAAGGCACATCCTTCTTTGTAAGCTCATTGAGAGGTGCAGAATGGTGCTAAAGTCTCTCACAAAACGCCTATAGAAACCAGCGAGTCCAAGAAAACTCCTCACTTGTGTGACCGCTTTGGGCTGCGGCCAACTCTCAATAGCTTCAATCTTGGCTTTATCAACTTCAATTCCTGTGGAGTAACAACATAGCCAAGAAAAGATACTCGGTTAGGTGCAAAAGGTGCACTTCCCAAGGTTACCAAACAAACGTGCATCACGAGAGCATTAAAAACAGCACGTAAATGTTCCAAATGTTCTTCCAAGGATTTGCTATAAATAAGTATATCATCAAAGTAAACTACCACAAATCGTCCAATGAAAGCACGTAAAACTTCGTTCATTAATCTCATGAAAGTACTAGGTGCATTAGTTAACCCAAAAGGCATGACTAACCACTCATATAATCCAAACTTAGTTTTAAATGCTGTTTTCCATTCATCTCCCAATTTCATACGAATTTGATGGTATCCACTACGCAAATCAACTTTGGAGAATATTGTAGAGCCACTCAATTCATCAAGCATATCATCTAGCCTAGGAATAGGATGACGATAACGAATAGTAATATTATTAATGCCTCTACAATCAACACACATACGCCGACGTACCATCCTTTTTAGGCACTAGTATAATAGGAACAGACAAGGACTAAGAGATTCGCGTATATAACCTTTGTCGAGCAGCTCCTCGTGCTTGACGATAATCTCCTTCGTCTCCTCCGGATTGGTACGGTATGGTGCGCGGTTGGTAGCGATGCACCGAATTAAGTCAATTTGATGCTCAATCCTTGAATAGGTGGTAATCCGGTGGCACGCCTTGTGGGAAGACGCCGGCGAACTCTGCAAAATGTTAGTGACAAGGAGGGCAAAGAGGAAGGCACGCCCTCGAATGAAAATAATGCCTCTTTGCACACAAAAGCATAGCAAACAGATTTGCTAGAATCTAGCTCATCAATATCAGATTTGGTGGCAAATAAACATGCACTTTTCGCTTTAATTTCGAAGCAACATTAGATGGTTTATTATTAGGCTTCATTTGTTGCTCAAATTCTTTTGCCACAATCTGATTTTCACTCTTATTTTTCTCTGTTTTGCTTTATTAGCTCTATTAATATCATCTTGCAAAATGGAATCGGAGTCATAGGAAGCAAAGTAATATTTTATCCTTGTGAACAAGAGTATACCGATTGTTTCTACCATGGTGTCTGAAATTTTTATCAAATTGCCATGGTCTACCAAGTAATAAGGAACATGCTTGCATAGGTACCACATCACAATCAACATAATCAGCATATGTAGAGATACTAAAATGCACACGAACAATGCGTGTTACCTTAACCTTGCATTGTTGTTGAACCATTGGATGTAGTAAGGATGTGGATGTGGTCTTGTGGTGAGAGAAAGCTTCTCCACCATATCCATGCTAGCCAAGTTGTTGCAGCTCCTCCATCTATGATGACGCTGAATAGAACGTTCCTTCACAACTCCCTTTGTATGGAACAAGTTATGCCTCTGATTTTGCTCACTTTGTGTAACTGCACACTCAAAACACGTTGAGCAACTAAACATTCATACTGTCAAGATCTTCAGCAGCCATGTATTGCGTCTCGGGATCGTAATCATCTCCACCGTGTTCTTCATGTGTAATAAGAGCCAAAGTCTCTTCATCATAGTCACTAGCGCACTCATACCCACCATCCTCGTGAGCAATCATCACACGCATTTGAGATGTGCATTCTCTCATAAAATGTCCTCTTCCCTTACAACGACGACAAATAATATCACTTGTGTGCCTGTTGACGCCATGGAAGAAGAAGAGCTCTGTAGGCCCAAAGGTGTACTCTTGGCGATAGTGGTGGTTGTGCACCTTTCTTGTATCACGGTTGGAGGTGGCAGCCGACGGAGGTGCCGTGTAGTAGAACGTGTGAAGTAGATGATGCACGTGGTGTCCATGATGAAGGTCGACTGCGAGAAAAGTTAGTCGCGCCAAGGCACCGATCCCAGACTTCACGCTCAGCTTTACAAGCAAGATGGAATAATCGAGTGATATTATTATAATCCTTGTAGTCTAGAATGGTCTGAATCTCTATTTAATCCACCCGAAAAACGTGCAAGCATAGCTTCATTCTCCTCAACAATACCACATCTAATCAAGCCGGTTTGTAATTCCCGATAATATTCTTCTACCGAATATTTTCCTTGTCTTAAGCGCTGCAATTTTTGAAGTAATTCACGTTGATAATATGGTGGAACCCAACGAGTCGCATAGCAGTTTTCAAAGCAGCCCAAGTAGGCTGGAACAGGATATAATCTACAATGTTCGCACCACCAAACACATGCAAAGCTAGTGAAAGCACAAACAAACAGCAGAACACGTCTCTCTCGGGATATTGTAAACATGTAAATCGTTGTTCGGTTTCTAATTCCCAAGTAAGATATATATCGTGAACATATCTACCCTCAAATGGTGGAATATTCAATTTCAGTTTAGGGAGATGGTCATGATCTCGTACTGAAGGGGAGCCCAACATTGCCATTATTTGCATGTGGACGACACGGTGGTTGTGGTCTTTGGTGGTTGCACGTAGTTCGATGTTGATCAACCTCATCCTCGTAAGCTCTCACATAATCATCCTCCCCACCGCAGCAGCAGGAGCCACGAAGTATCAACAAAGACACCAAAGAGCTTGGCGGTGAAGAGGACACGGGAAGCTTCGGCGGAGGCTGTTTCGCGATGTGGAGGTAGTCCATGTTGTTGTAGTAGAGGTGCGTTAGGTGCAGCCGGTGGTGGTGGTGGTAGACGCGAGCAATTCATTAAACTTGTTATCGAGCTTTGTTTGAACGCCTTCTCAATGCCATCTATCTTCTCCATGGCCTCTTCAAATCTATTTAGCACATCGTCCACCGCCCACTCATCATTTGTTGAAACTTATCATGTAGCGCTTTGTTTGTCATGTTCTCCCGGTCGGTCTCGTCGACTTGTGATCCTGCCATGGTTAGCGACAATAGAAACACACAAGAATATGATTGACTGACTACTAGAAAGTGGTGGTGGTGGTGTGGTGGACGATCACAAATCCGTCAAGCAAATCTCAAATTCTTACAGCTTCTTACCCAAAGAAGAAAGGTGATCGGCAACCGATGTAGTCAAAACTCTCAAAGCTTGGATAGAGCGATTACTGGGGAGAGTCAAACGACGATGTAGATGTATGTGGAGCTGGGAAGGCTTATAATATGGTAGCAAAAAGGGTCAAGAATAATCAATTCGAGAGATGCAAAGTTGAATAAGCGCTCAACGACGCAGATCTTGTCTTTGGTCCTAGGCTAGACCGTGCTAGAGACGCGAGCCTAGAACACTAACAAAATCACGGCGCTGCACGGAAACAACGGAAAAGCACACTGGAATAATTTTTTTTTCTTTTTTTTTTTTTTGCGCTTCTTTTTTTTTTGCTGCTTTTTTTTTTTTTTTGTGAAAAATCACTATAATGGCGAGTGTCTCAAAACTCTTCCCGGTCGAACTAACGGGATGGGCACGAAATTTTTCGACCAAAATTTTTTTTTTTTTGCGGGACCCAAAACTGAAACAGGTCAAAAAACTTTCTATAACGGCGATCGTCTCAATCCACTTAGAAACACCTAAAAATAGGATAGCGAAAATTTTTTGACAAGCACGTTTTGGAAAATTTTGGGCCTAAGCGGAGGTGGTTTCAGACTCTTTTTTTTTTTTTCGAAACCTACTCCGCAAGGAAACACGAATCGGAAACTAGATGGATCTCGAAAACAAACCTAATATGAGAAGAACTTCGGATTGGTGGTGGATATATGGTGGTGGTATATGGCGGTGGTGGTGATATATGGTAGCGGTGGTGGTATATGGATATGGATTGGTGGTGGTATATGGATACGGATTGGTGGTGGTATATGGATACGGATTGAGAGCGGTGGCGGATAAGCAATGGTGGTAGATGGCAAGGCGATGATGATGGTGCGGCGGCGTGACAACTTATGACCGTAACTCGAAACTCTAAAGACTAGACTCTAAGACCAAAGAACTTGACACGACGATGCAACCGCAAATTCAACAAAGCAAAACCCTAAAAAGATTATGCAAAGGCTCGATTGGTTCGGATATGATGAACTAACCCTAATTTTTTTGTGGCTTTTTCGTGGACAATAGGTATGAAGAACAGACTCGATCTAAACTACGAAAAACTGGAAAATCTCACCGAGCAACACGGAAATCTGATACCACTTGATAGAGGCAAAGGTGTCCGTCTTCGATGAGATGTGGTTTTCGCTTTGGAGGAAGTCGACTTTGACGATCCGACTCTGAGCGTCGAGGACGTCGCGCTTATGTCGCTAAACCAACTCAGAGAGGTTATTGACCACGCCGAGCACGATCAACGACCACGAGGGTCATTTCTGCGAGCAATCGAAGAACAAGCAAGAAACTGAGATTGCAATCTGGATATTGCGAATATAAGATGAAAGCTTTATTGATCAAGGTGGGGTTACGTGGCGCTTTATGCAGTCGTTGAACACAAACGAAACGCGAAGTTGCAGCTATGGCGAACTTTTAATCTAAACAAAACCCTGTGTCTAAACGGTGCCCTAAGGGCTGTATATATGGAGGAAGAGGTGGGGAATTTCGTGGCCCTTGGTGGAGGGTCCAAATCAACCCTAACTCTTGTTTCCCCACACATACGACTCTAAAACAGCCTATACTTAAGTATTTCGAAATTACATGGGCCTGGCCCAATAATAAGGTGACGCAACCTAGAATAGCCTATAAACGAATATTATGAAGTGGCATCTTGTATATTTCGTCCAAGGCCTCATGCACTCATTAGGGTGGCTTCAAAGTCTGGAATCATCACTTGTAACTCCGTTCTTGTTCCCCTTGCGCATGCCAACATCTCCATGCTTGAACTTGCTCCAAGGTTCATCTTTCTTGTCCATGGTAGGCCCTTCATTTGTAAGCAAAACAAATGTATCCAATTTAAGCGCATCATATTCTCATGAACATTGGAATCGTTACCAAGAAACGAAAGTACCTGATAATTCAATTGGCGTGCGCGAGCTCTAGTAATTGGTCCAGTATGTATAGCAGCAGGGGCTGTGGGTGTAACAATGGTATTGATGTCCTCATCACTTTAGGATTCTACCGTGGCAAATTCAGTTTACGTATCACAACAAATTTCCTTCCTGGAAGATGGCAAATATAGTTATCAGATCATGGCAAATTTAGTTCTCGGATCACAACAAGTTTATTGCATTCTTGCCATGGCAACTTTAGATTTTGGATCATGGTGCAAATTTACTGTTTTTACCATGGCATTTTTTGGGTACACCATGGCAACTAATCTTATACATTTTGCCATCTAACCATTAAAAATTTAGTTTATTGATCATGGCAATTCTAGTTTTGGGATCACGGCAAATTTATTTGCATTCTTGCCATGGCAACTTTTGATTTTGGATCATGGAATATCTACGTGTTTGCAAATCATATGGGACTATAAAAGCAAAAGTCCATGTCATTTTTTTAGTAGTTGACCATCGCAAATTTAGTAATTAACCATGGCAAACTCTTCATTTTTATTGCCATTGTAATTTTACTTTTTTTGCCATCCTAATTATTACTTTTTTATTTTCGACCACGGCAAATTAAACCTTTTATTTGCCATGGAAAATTTATCTCTATTGCCATGGCAGTTTTTATTAACATACATGGCAAATTTACTTTTCGTCACTCGTGGCAAATTTACTTCTATGAAACATGCCAAGTTTTACTTCACGTTAACATGGTAAATTTAACTACACCGCCATGGCAAACTCTTCATTTTATTATTTCCATCCCAATTATTACTTTTTTTATTTTCCGACCATCGCAAATTAAACCTTTTATTTGCCATGGCAAATTTATCTCTATCGCCATGCCAATTTTTATTTAACATACATGGAAAATTTACTTCTATGTAGCATGCCAAGTTTTACTTTTTTACATGGCAATTCTTTTTTACATCCATGACAAATTTTGCCGTTTGAACCATTAGCTTTTCTAAGAAAATGCCATTTTTACTTTTTATTGCCATGGCTTTTTTACTTTCATTTTTGCCATGCCAATTTTTTCTTATTTTCAACCATGGAAAAATTAACCTTTTCTATTGCCATGGCAATTTTTTATTTAACATACATGAAAAATGGAAAAATTAACCTTTTATTTGCCGTGGCAAAATTAGCCTTTTTATTGCCATGGCAAATTTAACTTTATTGGCATGGAAATTTTTATATAACATACATGGCAAATTTACATACCGTCACTCATGGCAAATTTACTTCTTTGGAGCATGGCAAATTTTACTTTTATTTTCCATAGCAAAAAAAGTACCTTACGTCGACGGCAATTTTTGGCCTTTTTTCCGCCGTTCGTGTGATATTTTTTCCCCATGAACCTTTCTCTTGTGCCATTTGCGATCCTTTTTGACCATGGCATTTTTTCCTTTATAAAGATGATGGCAAATTTTTGTTTGAAACCATTGGGTATTTTAGTAGTATCTTGTTTTTTATTTTCTATCTATCATGACAAAATTTTTTTTTGGATCATTCGAATATATTCCAGAGTGTGTCAAATTCTGGCCTTTATTATCTATCGGCAAAAGTGTGCTTATTTTGGTCACAGGTTTTTTGGCCCAAGCTGGGCTGCAAAAAGGCCTGCGAGGATTGTGTTCGCTCTGGGGGCTTCTCCTCCCGAACAGAATTGTTCGATTGATGGACTGCCCTCTTCCGAACGAGTCGTTCGGTCTGGCTCCTCCCCAGACCGAACGTTCGTTCAATATCGACGTCCATGTTTTTTTGTTTTGTTCACATTCTTCCTAATAGTTTTGAGCAATAGGCATAAATCTGTTGTAATCAATCAAAGACAGTGAGAACGTTTACTGAAATCTTTAGAAGTGGGGATCCTATGAATTGCTTTGATTGAACGTCCAATGATGATCTCATCTTATAGTAACTCACTTTTGAAACATTGTCTTGGTAGTTTTTATCTTTACCCTTTTGCCTTCTGTACATACTGGATTGCATTATTTAGGACATGAGACAGTGCTGCAAACAGCTCATGAGAGTAGTTAGCAAATGCAAATCATTGTATATTGTCATTTATGCTTCTCTTAATAGAAAATAGTACTATTTTGGGGAAGGGCATCTGGCTGATTTTCAATAAAACTCTTCAGGTTTTGTATGGTGAGATTCTCTTCAAAAAACAAGATTTGTATTGGTGGTAGATCGACAACAACTGACAAGGACTACCACGATTAGAGCTACTCTTTGGCACCCATGTTACAGTATGCAGTCAAGCAGGTAACAAGGTAGTGACATTGCCATCATGTAGTTTGCGGGTAGTGCATAAGTCTATTTAATTAGTTTTTTTGCACAATGGCTCATGGTGTTGGTTGATAAATATGTGTGCGTGCATGGAACAACTAATTGATCAGAACTGACAACATCATTAAATTAAGAAATTCTAATATAAATAAAGAAAGAAAACAAATGAGCTTCGTATGAATGATGCATGACAAAGTTCTTATATTTACATGTCTGAGTACAGTATGTCCTATACCCAATATTTCTCTAGTTCAATGCTAAGTTAGTAAATATAGATTTCAGGCCAAAATGTTTGGAAATCCCAAGTTCAATCTATTATTTTTGTAAATAAATTAATGATGATTAAATAAAGACATATAATATATCTAAGGTATTTATCCAAAATTTACCATGAAAAGTCTAACCATTAGCGGCGTGGTTCTCTACCGTGACCCCCCTAACAATAACAAGAAAAGGAAGCACTTCTTCAGCACTGAATTAAATACATATGAGAGTTGTCTTTTTTGTTGATAATCTTTAGTGTAAACACTTATATTTTTCTTGATTGCCAGATTTTATGCACTTTTCTCATGGTATATATATGGGAGTACAGGGATCTGTGGAACGAGGCCAAGGTGTATGTGCGCAACCTTCCCTACGACGTTAGCAGCGAGCGCCTCGTGCAGCTCTTTGAGCAGGACGGGGTCGTCGAGGTCACCGTGGTGAGCATGCTATTCCTCTTAGACCATCTTCAGTGCTGGATGATAGCATAAGGTGATATGATTTGTTTCACAGTCGATATGTGGTATTGGTGATCACGTGGTTGGGTATTTTCCTCCGCACGAGGTAAAGTACCAAATGTGTTTTCAATATGTAATTAGCACCCATACTTAGCATCAAGCTTTGACAGAGGGGACGCTTAGATGATTTTTGATTTTAGGTATTTATTTTCTCTATCTCTGAGCATCTACACAGGCAACCCGCATTATAGATGATATTAGCCTACTGCCAGTGTCGTTCCTCTATAGACACACACACACACACACACACACACACACACACACACACACACACACACACACATTTTGCCTGGTGAAGGGAATGCCTCAAATTATCGGACTCCTGATTATGTGTTGTGTTTGTGGAAGACTGAAACTGACACTATCGGTTCTAGATGTAAATGATGTCTTCTTTAATGTGGTGGTTGTGCTGTTGAAGCTCATATGGAGTGTTTATGCATAACTGAAGTGGCACATTTAGTTCTGGACATATCCAACGGCCTCCAAAACTTCTAAAAGCAAAGACCTGGAGAACCATCTTCTAGGCACTCCTATACCCCCACAGATTATTTTTCTTCCAAAACTATTGACAAACGCAGCAAGTTTTAAGTGCTATTCCACATCCTGATGTTGTTATTCAGGTTCTCATCATACTATATCAGCTTCAAAGTTTATGTTTACTCTCAAGTAGTACATAAATATGTGAACCTGAACACTCAAACTACTGCGGGGGTAGGATTTCTGCAGTATCCCTTGGCTGGTTAATCTGTTTGGACTAGAATTTTCTGAATTGTAGTAAAGCTTGGCAACTACAGAATACATTGTGTCAAGGTATAATAGCACTTGATTCTCTAACAATCGCTGATTCATGAATTGCAGCAGGGTGAACCCAAGGCCCCTCCTGTGAATCCCATTGCTTACAATTTTTCATGATTGAGATCTTGGGATTTAAAATTTTGTATTTTCTTGTTTATTTTCTTTTCTTTTGGAGGAGAATAAGATGCAGCTTGTAATAAACAGAATATATCAACTGCAAGTTGATGTATAGAAAAGTCAATCCTTGCATAGATTTTGTATTTTATATAGTTAACTCAGTATAGTTAACATTTTTTCATCTTTCTCCAGGAGCTCTTCAGATATCATCTACACCTCAGACAAGTAACATTAACTTGCTAAAAGCAAGAAAAGTAACACAAGGTTTGCAAGTTTGACAAAGTTTCCCTCCGTTCTTGAATGTAGCTATTTTTATTTTCCTTTTATTCAAACTGTTGTTGGCATGGCAATAAAAACATTAATTTCACACTGTTGCTAGCTGCGAGTTTTTTCAAAGTTGAATACAAAAAAGTGGATTTGTAAATAGAGTGACAACGCCAATTTTTTTCTCCGGTGCAACACACAACAATATGTACTAGATCAAAAGGAAAAGGAGAAAGTATATTCATGCACTGGAAGTTTTACTGAGTCATGATGCACATTGAGGAGTTAGTGGTGTGTTTTCCTTTTCTTTTGAGACAATTGTCGTATAATGGAAAAAGTACACTACCGTTGGGGTGAAACCCATCATATTTCTAACGGTATACAACCAAAATCGGGGTAAGAACAGATGTTATACTGAAAGTTTCAGGTTAGTGAGCACAAATTATTATTTTTTCCTGTTGCAATGCACGGGTAAGTTTGGCATACAACGATGATATCTAATTGCATTGTCTTTTGAACCATTTAAACTGAAATTATTTATCAATTTTGATTAGAAATCTTATCCCAAAACTTTTGACCACTACTGTACTTCAACAACATAAATTATTTTAGCTTGCCATGTGCCAAATCACCAACGGTACAGAGGCCTTGCAACTTGGAACATCAAGTAATAGCATATCCATTTTTACTTATTCTATTTCTTGAGAAAGTTATTAATTGTTTCAAAAATCTTTTTAAACCGAAATTGCTTCAACAATGTTGTTCTGTTATAGTTGTTTGATTATTTCAAAGTTGTTTAACTGGTATTTTATCAACTGTCTGAGCATATACTCCCTCCGTTTCTAAATATAAGTTGTATAATAGGAATATCTAAAAAAGGCTTATGTTTAGGCACGGAGGGAGTATTTATTTATTTTATACACAGTGCAATGCACGAGGCCTTTTGCTATAATAATAATAAAGTCATTAGTGCTTCTAGCGGTATGTCATATATATTGCCCCAAAGTTGCAAAATATAACCTACCGATGACACCTATAAATGATAAAAATGTTTCACACCGGAGAACCCCACCTGGGCCCGTCCATGTAGTAGGGACCTCCTATACTGTGCTTGGAGAAGACAGCACGCCCGTTTGGGCCGACTCATGTGGGTGCGGCATGTTTTTAAGTTTCTTTTTTTATTTTTGTTTTCTTTTCTGTTTTTGTTTTTTCTCCTTTAAATAATTCGATACTTAAAAAAAGAGATTTTCTAAACAAAATGTTCAATAAATTATAAAATGTTTGTAGGTTCTTTAAAAAATGTTATCATATACAAAAAATGCTCAATTTTGAAAAAAAAAAAGATTGAAAAATAAAAAATATTCATGATTTTTTAAAAAACTTTATGTAAGAAATGTTAATAAAATAGAACAAAATGTTCGCCAAAATGTTATCGGTGATACATCAAAATGTGGCTAAGGTCATTTTTTTCTTCCGTTGCAACGCACGGGCTCTTTTGCTAGTATGACCTAAATGGTAGTGCCACAAGTATGTTGCACTATCATTATCAATTTTACATCTTTTGGCATCAATATTATGAATATGTATATCATTACGATCGAGGTTCAATAAACCATTTACATTGGGTGTATGACCATAGAAGGTTTTATCATGTAAATCGAACAACAATTATTCTCTGACTTAAATGAATAACCGTATTGCAATAAACATATTCGAATCATATTCATGCTCTACGCAAACACCAAATAATATTTATTTAGGTTCAACACGAATCCCAAAGATAGAGGGAGTGTGCGATGGTGATCTTATCAATCTTGGAGTCATTTCCAACACATATCGTCACCTCGCCCTTAACTATTCTCTGTTCATTTTGCAATTCCTGTTTCGAGTTACTATTCTTAGCAACTGAACTGGTACCAAATACCTAGGGGTTACTATGAAGACTAGTAAAGTACACATCAATAACATGTGTATTAAATATAACTTTGTTCACTTTGCCATCCTTCTTATCCATCAAGTATTCGGGGCAGTGACCATTTCCTTTGCAATACAAGCACTCAGTTTCAAGCTTGGGTCTAGCTTTGGGCTTCTTCATGGGAGCGAGAACTTGTCTGCTGTTCTTCTTGAAGTTCCCTTTCTGTCCCTTGCCCTTTTTCTTGAAATTAGTGGTTTTGTTAACCATCAACACTTGATACTCTTTCTTGATTTCTACCTTCGTCGATTTCAGCATCGCGAAGAGCTTGGGAATTGTTTTCGTCATCCCTTGCATATATAGTTCATCACGAAGTTCTAGTAGCTTGGTGATAGTGACTAGACTAGAGAATTCTGTCAATCACTATCTTATTTGGAAGATTAACTCCTACTTGATTCAAGCGATTGTAGTACCCAGACATTCTGAGTACATGCTCACCGGCTGAGCTATTCTCCTTCATGTTTTAGGCAAAGTATTTGTTAAAGGTCTCATACCTCTCGACATGGGCATGAGTCTGAAATATCAATTTCAACTCTTGGAACATCTCATATGCTCCGTGGCGTTCAAAACGTTTTTGAAGTCCCGGTTCTAAGTC
This sequence comes from Aegilops longissima, assembly GCA_021605205.1. NCBI lineage: Eukaryota > Viridiplantae > Streptophyta > Magnoliopsida > Poales > Poaceae > Aegilops > Aegilops longissima. The sequence goes on from CM038678.1 coordinate 336,640,960, forward strand.
GTAAAGCATGTCGCACTAAACTATCTAGTGGTCATCATACCGAGCTTGTCAAACTTTCATAACATCTGCATCTGCTCTTGCAATAGGTCTGTCACCTAGCGGTGCATCATGGACATAATTCTTCTATGCAGTAACGAGGATAATCCTCAGATCATGGACCCAGTCCGCATCTTTCAACTTATTTTTCTCTAGGAAAATATAAAAAATATATAAGAGCTATATTGCGAGCTATTGATCTACAACATAGATATGCAAATACAACCAGGACTAATTTCATGATAAATTAAGTTCAGTTAATCAAATTACTTAAGAACTCTCACTTAAATAGACATCCCTCAAGTCATCTAAGTGATACGTGATCCAAATCAACTAATCCATGTCCAATCATCACGTGAGATGGGGTAGTCATCAATGGTGAACATATCTATGTTGATCATATCTCTATATGATTCACGTTCGACCTTTCGTTCTCCAGTGTTCTGAGGCCATGTCTGTACATGCTAGGCCTATCAAGTTTAACCCGAGTATTCCGCATGTGCAAAACCGTCTTGCACCCGTTGTATGTGAACGTAGAGTCTATCACACCCGATCATCACGTGGTGTCTCAACACGACGAACTTTAGCAACGGTGCATACTCAGGGAGAACACTTTTACCTTGAAATTTAGTTAAGGGATCATTTTATAATGCTACCATCGTACTAAGCAAAATAAGATGCATAAAATATAAACATCACATGCAATCAAAATATGTGACATGATATGGCCATCAACATCTTGTGCTTTTGACCTCCATCTCCAAAGCATCATCATGATCTCCATCGTCACCGGCTCGACACCTTGATCTCCGTCGTAGCATCGTGGTCGTCTCACCAACTATTGCTTCTACAACTATCGCTAACGCATAGTGATAAAGTAAAGCAATTACATGGCGTTTGCATTCATACAATAAAGAGACAACCATAAGGCTCCTGCCGGTTGCCAATAATTTTTATAAAAGATGAGCATCTCATACAATAATGTATATCGCATCATGTATTGACCATATCATATCACAACATGCCCTGCAAAAACAAGTTAGACGTCCTCTACTTTGTTGTTGCAAGTTTTACGTGGCTGCTACGGGCTTCTAGCAAGAACAGTTCTTAGCTACGCATCAAAACCACAACGGCGTTTCATCAAGTTTGTTGTTTTAACCTTCTTCAAGGACTGGCCGCAGTCAAATTCAATTCAACTAAACTAGGAGAAACAGACACCTGCCAGCCACCTTTATGCAAAACTAGTCTCATGTGCGTGGACATGTAAGGTTGGTCCGGGCCGCTTCATCCCACAATACCGTCGAATCAAAATAAGACGTTGGTGGTAAGCAGTATGACTATCACCGCCCACAACTCTTTGTGTTCTACTTGTGCATATCATCTACGCATACACCTGGCTCTGATACCAGTGTTGGGAAACGTTGCATGGAAAACAAAACAAAAATTCTATGCACGCACAATGATCTTTCCATGGAGATGCATAGCAACGAGGGGAGAGTGTGTCTACGTACCCTCATAGACCGAAAGCAGAAGCGTTTTGACAACGCGGTTGATGTAGTCGAATTTCTTCTAGCTCCGACCGATCAAGCACCAAACGTACGGCACCTCCGAGTTCTGCACATGTTCAGCTCGGTGACATCCCTCGCCTTCTTGATCCAGCGAGGTGTCGAGGTAGTAGATGAGTTCCCTCAGCATGACGGCGTGGTGACGGTGATGGTGAAGTGATTCGCGCAGGGCTTCGCCTAAGCACCGCGAGAATATGACCGGGGGTGTAAACTATGGAGGAGGGCGCCGCACACGCCTAACGATTGATGTTGTGTGTTCTAGGCGCCCCCTCCCCACATATATAGAGGTGGGAGGGGAGGAGAGGCAGCCAGGGGCGCCCCAAGTAGGATCCGAATCCTACTTGGGGTTTCCCCAAGTGGCGCCCCCTCTTTCCTTTCTACACCGGAGAAGAAAGGAAGGGGGAAGAGAGAAAGGAAGGGGGCCAAACCCCCCTTTTCCTTCTCTAATTCGACCACATGCCAAGGGGGGTCGCCACCCCTTGTGGGCTGGTGTGCTCCCCTCTTATGGCCCATATGGCCCATATACCTCCCCCGGGGGTTCCGGTAACCCCTCTGGTACTCCGATAAATACCCGATATACTCCGGAACACTTCTGGTGTCCGAATACTATCGTCCTATATATAAATCTTTACTTCTTGACCATTTCGAGACTCCTCTTCATGTCCGTGATCTCATCCGGGACTCCGAACAACTCATATAATACAATATCGTCATCGAACGTTAAGCGTGCGGACCCTACGGGTTCGAGAACTATGTATACATGACCGAGACACCTCTTCGGTCAATAACCAATAGTGGAACCTGGACGCTCATATTGGCTCCTACATATTCTACGAAGATCTTTATCGGTCGAACCGCTACAACAACATACATTATTCTCTTTGTGCAGCGACATGTTACTTGCCCGAGCTTCGATCATCGGTATCTATATACCTAGTTCAATCTCGTTACCGGTAAGTCCGTTTACTCATTCCGTAATACATCGTCCTGCAATGCTTGCAAGGCTTCTTATGATGTGCATTACCGAGAGGGCCCAGAGATACCTCTCTGATACTCGGAGTGACAAATCCTAATCTCGATCTATGCCAACCCAACAAACACCTTCGGAGATACCTGTAGAGCATCTTCATAATCACCTAGTTACGTTGTGACATTTCATAGCACACAAGGCAGTCCTCCAGTATCTGGGAGTTGCATAATCTCATAGCCGAAGGAATATGTATTTGACATGAAGAAAGCAATAGCTATAAAACTGAAAGATCATTATGCTAAGCTAACGATTGGGTCTTGTCCATCACATCATTCTCCTAATGATGTGATCCCGTTATCAAATGACAACTCATGTCCATGGTTAGGAAACCTTAACCATCTTTGATCAACGAGCTAGTCAAGTAGAGGCTCACTAGGGACACAGTATTTGTTTATGTATTCACACATGTATTAAGGTTTCCGATCAATACAATTCTAGCATGAATAATAAACCTTTATCATGAATTAGAAATATAATAATAACCATTTTATTATTGCCTCTAGGGCATATTTCCATCACTAATTACAAAGGGCACCAGGGCCAGAGATAAAGGAAGGTGAAGAGCTAGCATTGAGGTTTACCTGTTCAACTTAGACCAATGAGTAATATTGTTGCCGCCACATCCTCTTGTGCCGGTGAGACACATGCGCCGCCTCCTTCCTTATCCTGCTCTGCATCATCGAGCCGTTGATGCTGCCTCATCCTCCTCGTCCATTGTCGTGCTATCACCATGGCTATATCGGCCTTCGTGGCACCTTAATCACACAAGAACAACAGGAATTGGCACCTATGCTGTCCATGAAAGTGAGATGTGAAAGAAATTAATATGAGGAAAGATGCAAAGAGCATAGAATAAATAGCATGAAGTAGATGAGCCGAGGAGCTGGAGCGACTAGGAATAAGCGAAAGGGTCAACACATCACCCACCATGAATGCATGCTTAGAAACTGAAGTATAATTGGCTGCTTGAAGTCTGAGCGGAGCAGTTTCCAGTAGATGTGGCGTTGGGCATTATCACCAGCATCCCCACCTTTCTTCGTCGCAGGCAAATCCCCGGGCTGGCTGGATCGACCAACGTCTAATTCAGCCGCATCCCGCGCAAGCGGCCCTTGAGTCGGGTTGGCTAGATTCCCTGGACCGCCTGCTCATTCGCGCACGCCGTATCGGCTCCCTCAAGCGATGGACCCCCTTGACCGCCGGTTCCCTCGCATGCATCGCGTCGAGGGCAGCGTCACTGGATGTGGGCCAATGAAGCACTGTGTACCTTTGTGAGTAAGATAGATAAATGGGCTAATGAAGCCCACTCAACGACTAACCTTCAAAAAAGTCTCCAGAGTAGTGGCCCATTAGGACAGATAGCCCAGCCGCGGTAAATTGGTGCTGGAACAATGATCCGACGGCCAAAAACTGCTCAAACACGAAATCCAATGGCCAAAATCACTGGAGGCGTGAGAGTGCTCAGTTTAGGTGCGGTTATACTGTCCTAAATAAGCGAAGCACTAGAGCAGCTGCCTAGCTTTGAAAGATATAAATGAAGCACATAGAGTATTATAATAAATCACGAATAATTGTGTGTACCTCTCAAAAGATGTGTGCAGCAAACAATGATTACGACAAACTAAAAGGCAAACAAAGCAAAGACCATTATAATACACGACGCTCCAAGTAAAACTCATATCATGTGATGAATAAAAATATAGCTCCAAGTAATATGCCGATGGATTGTAGACGAAAGAGGGGATTCCATCTGGGGCATCCCCAAGCTTAGATGCTTGGTTCTCCTTGAGTATTACCTTGGGGTGCCTTGGGCATCCCCAAGCTTAGGGTCTTGCCGCTCCTTATTCCTTCATCCATCGTGATCTCACCCAAAACTTGAAAACTTCAGCACACAAAACTCAAAAGAAACCTCGTGAGATCCGTTAGTATCAAAAGCAAATCATAAACTTTAGCTACTGTTGTAAACCCATTCATATTTTATTATTGCATAATACCTACTGTATTCTAACTTCTCCATGACTTATACCCCCCGATATACTCCATGGTATCATTAAAACAAGTAAACTATGCAACAAAAACAGAGTCTATCAAAAAAAGAATAGTCTGTAATGATCAGAACAAAAGCAATACTTCTGTAACTCCAAATATTTTGAAAAATTAGGAAAACATGGGCAATTTGTATATAAATCATGTGTAAAAAATCAGAATTTTATCATGTTCTAGTGAATTTAAAGAATTCCAGTACTGGGTGCAAAAGTTCTTGTTTTTTCAGATAATCAAGTCAACTATCAATCAAATTATCCCAAAGGCTTTACTTGGCACAAACACTAACTAAAACATAAAAACACAATCATAACAGTAGCTTAATTGTGTGGACTCATAAAAACAGAAAAGAAAACAAGAAAAATAATATAACTACTGGGTTGCCTCCCAACAGGCGCTATTATTTTATGCCCCTAGCTAGGCGTAATGCAAAGTTTCAAGTATTGTCATCTTTAGTTTTCACCATCCTAGTAGGGCTTTTCTCAAAGCTGGGAGGTTCTTCACATTTTTTACTACTCTCAGTGAATGAGGCAATTTTAGTATCTAAAGCATCTAGCCACTTATTTCAAAGGGTAATCAGGGTGTTCATGCGGTTGAGGTTTCCACTAACATTTTTAAGAGGTTCATTAGACTTTTGCAACTCAACTAATTTTTTATGCATATCACCTAGTTTTTCCAAGATTTTGATTCCCTCTTGAGTATAGTTGAATCCCTTTTGTGGGGGTGGAGTTCCTACTATACCTTCTATTATTTCATAGGCATTATTAGCATCACTTTCAATAAAATTACCTTTAGCGGCAAAATCCAAAAGTTGTCTATTGGGCATAGTTAATCCCATACAGAAATTTTGAAGTAAAATTTTTTGTACCCCCTTTACCATGCAAACACGATTAAATTCCCTTTATTCTCCTTGTTTCTGTTTGAAGTATAGAACTTCAAAGTTCGGAGACAAAGGAGGGATAGTAACACTACTCATAGTGACAAAGCAACCAAACGAGCAAACAAAAACATTTTTGTATTTTTTGTAAAAAAATAGAAGTGGGGGAGATGAAAACGCGAGGCAAAGGAAAATAAAAAGGCAAATAAAATAAGAGCAAGTAGATGATAGTTCATGCGAAGGTACTTGATGGGTTTTGATGATGTCTTCCCGGCAACGGCGCCGGAAATTCTTCCTGCTACTTGTGAGCTGTGTTGGGATTTCCCCGAAGAGGAGAAGACGATGAAGTACACTAGAGGTAAGTATTTCCCTCAGTTAAGAACCAAGGTTATCAATCCAGTAGGAGAATCACGCAAAGGCTCGTGAATAACACCTGCACACACAAAAGCAAATGCTTGCACCCAACGCAAACAAGGGGTTGTCAATCCCCTCGGTGGTTACTTGCAAGGATTAAATCGTGTAGTGGTAGATAGATAAATTATAAAGATAAATAAAATAAAATAGAAAATTACAGCAGAGTATTTTTGTGTTTTTATATATGATAAAAGTAGACCCGGGGCCATAATTTTCACTAGAGGCTTCTCTCTTGAACACATAGCAGGCGGTGGGTGAACAAATTATTGTTGGGCAATTGATAGAAAAGCGCATAGTTATGACGATATTCAAGGCAATGATCATGTATATATGCATCATGTCTGAGACAAGTTGACCGACTCTTGCCTGAATCCATGATGACCCACAAGTATAGGGGATCAATCATAGTCCTTTCGATAAGTAAGAGTGTTGAATCCAATGAGGAGCAGAAGGAAATGACAAGCGGTTTTAGCAAGGTATTTTCTGCAAGCACTGAAATTATCGGTAACAAGTAGTTTGATAGCAAGATAATTTGCAACGAGCAATAAGTAGTAACAGTAACAATAGTGCAGCAAGGTAGCCTAATCCTTTTTGTAGCAAAGGACAAGCGAGAATGGTCTCTTATAATAAGCAAAGCATTCTTGAGGACACACGGGAATTTCATCTAGTCACTTTCATCATGTTTGTTTGATTCACGCTCGCTACTTTGATAATTTGATACGTGGGCGTACTGATGCTTGGGTGTTGTTCTTACTTGAACAAGCCTCCCACTTATGATTAACCCCTCTGATTTCTACTACACAACTTGTTATTGTAGACTCGTGTTGGGCCTCCAAGCGCAAAGTTTTGTAGGACAGTGAAATTTCCCTCAAGTGGATGACCTAAGGTTTATCAATCCATGAGAGGCGTAGGATGAAGATATTATCTCTCAGACAACCCTGCAACTAAATAACAAAGAGTCTCTTGTGTCCCCAACACACCAAATGCAATGGTAATTGAAGGAAATATGCCCTAGAGGCAATAATAAAGTTGTTATTTTATATTTCCTTATTCATGATAAAGGTTTATTATTCATGCTAGAATTGTATTGATCAGAAACTTAAATACATGTGTGAATACATAAACAAATACCGTGTCCCTAGTAAGCCTCTACTACACTAGCTCGTTGATCAAAGATGGTTAAGGTTTCCTAACCATAGACATGTGTTGTCATTTGATAATGGGATCACATCATTAGGAGAATGATATGATGGACAAGACCCATGATCGTTAAGTTTATTGCTATTGCTTTCTTCATGTCAAATACATATTCCTTCAACTATGAGATTATGCAACTCCCGGATACCGGAGGAATACCTTGTGTGCTATCAAACGTCACAACGTAGCTGGGTGATCATAAGATGCTCTACAGGTATCTCCAAAGGTATTTGTTGAGTTAGCATAGATCCAGATTAGGATTTGTCACTCCGAGTATCGGAGAGGTATCTCTGGGCCCTCTCAGTAATACACATCATAAGTTTGCAAGCAAATGACTTACGGAACGAGTAAAGAGACTTGCCGGCAACGAGATTGAACTAGGTATGAAGATACCGACGATCGAATCTCGGGCAAGTAACACACCGATGGACAAAGGGAATTACGTATGTTGTCATAACGATACGACCGATAAAGATCTTTGTAGAATATGTAGGAGCCAATATGGGCATCCAGGTTCCACTATTGGTTATTGACCAGAGAGGTGTCTCGATCATGTCTACATAGTTCTCGAACCCGTAGGGTCCGCACGCTTAACGTTCGTTGACGATATAATGTTATATGAGTTATATGTTTTGGTGACCGAATGTTGTTTGGAGTCACGAATGAGATCACAGACATGACAAGGAGTCTTGAAATGGTCGAGAGGTGAAGATTGATATATAGGACGATGGTATTTGCACATCGATAAATGTTTGAGACGTCTTACGGAAGGAATCGGGTCACCGGAAGTTGTTAGGACACCCCGACAAAGTTATGGGCCTTATGGGCCAAAGGATGGGACAGAACCAGCCACAAGGGGATGGTATGCCACCTCCTTGTTTGGCCTAATGAGGGAAGGAAAGGGGAGGGAAAGCCCTACTACCTTTCCCTCTCATGGGAGAAAGGAAAGGGGGGGCACCCTCCCCTGCCTTTCCCCGCTCTCCAAATAAGGAAAGGGGGGCGCGGCTTGGAAGGGACCCCAAGTAGGATTCCTTCTAATTGGGTGCCTCCTTTGTGTGCTCCTCCCTCCCTCTTGCCTATACATATGTGGGAGGGGGCCGCCTAGTACACAACAGACAATTGCCTATCCGTGTGCGGCGCCCCCCTCCACCGTTTACACCCCAGGTCATATTTTCGTAGTGCTTAGGCGAAGCCCTACGGAGATCACTTCACAATCACCGTCACCATGCCTTCGTGCTGCCGGAACTCATCTACTACCTCACCGTCTTGCTAGATCAAGAAGGCGGAGGACGTCACCGAGCTGAACATGTACTGAACGCGAAGGTGCCGTAAGTTCGGTACTCGATCGGTTGGATCGTGAACAAAGTTTGACTACTTCAACCGCGTTGTGAAATGCTTCCGCTTACGGTTTACGAGGGTGCGTAGACACACTCTCTTCCTCTCATTGCTATGCAACTCCATGGATAGATCTTGCGTGTGCGTAGAATTGTTTTTATTTTGCATGGAACGTTCCCCAACAGTGGCATCCAAGCCAGGTCTATGCGTTGATGATATGCATGAGTAGAACACAAAGAGTTGTGGACGGTGATAGTCATAGTGCTTACCACCAATGTCTTATTTTGATTTGGCGGTATTGTGGGATGAAGCGGCCTGGACCAACTTTATATGTCCAGGCAGATGAGACCGGTTCCACCGACTTACATGCAACTAGTTTTGCATAAAGGTGGCTGGCGGGTGTCTGTTTCTCCTACTTTAGTTGAATCAAATTTGACTACGGCCTATCCTTGAAGAAGGTTAAAACAACAAACTTGATGAAACATCATTGTGGTTTTTGCGTAGGTAAGAACAGTTCTTGCTAGAAGCCTGTAGCAGCCACGTAAAACTTGCAACAACAAAGTAGAGGACATCTAACTTGTTTTTGCAGGGCATGTTGTAATGTGATATGGTCAAGACATGATGTGATATATGTTATTGTATGAGATGATCATGTTTTGTAAGTTATCGGCAACCAGCAGGAGCCTTATGGTTGTCTCTTTATTTGTATGAAGTGCAAGCGCCAGGTAATTGCTTTACTTTATCACTATGCGTTAGCGATAGTTGTAGAAGCAATAGTTGGCGTGACGACCTCGACGCAACAACGCTACGATGGAGATCAAGGTGTCGAGCTGGTGACGATGGAGATCATAACGATGCTTTGACGATGGATATCAAAAGCACAAGATGATGATGATGGCCATATCATGCCACATATTTTGATTGCATGTGATGTTTATTCTTTATGCATCTTATTTTGCTTAGAATGGCGGTAGCATTATAAGATGATCCCTTCACTTAATTTCAAGATAAAAGTGTTCTCCCTGAGTATGCACTGTTGCTACAGTTTGTCGTTTCGAGACACCATGTGATGATCGGGTGTGATAGACTCTACGTTCACATACAACGGGCGTAAGACAGTTTTGCACATGCAGAATACTTGGGTTAAACTTGACGAGCCTAGCATGTACATACATGGTCTCAGAGCTCTAGAGACCGAAAGGTCGAACATGAGTCATATAGTAGATATGATCAACATAGAGATGTTCGCCATTGATGACTACCCCATCTCACGTGATGATCGAACATGGGTTAGTTGATTTGGATCGTGTATCACTTAGATAAACTTGAGGGATGTTTATTTAAGTGGGAGTTCATTAGTAATTTGATTAATTGAACTTAATTTGTCATGAACTTAGTCTTGATAATTTTGCATATCTATGTTGTATATCAATAGCTCGCGATATAGCTCCTATTTATTTTGGATATGTCCCTAGAGAAAACTAAGTTGAAAGATGATAGTAGCAATGATGCGGACTGGCTCTGTGATATGAGGATTATCCTCATTGCTGCACAGAAGAATTATGTCCTTAATGCATCGCTAGGTGACAAACCTATTGTAGGAGCAGATGCAGACGTTATGAACGTTTTGCAAGATCGATATGATGACTACTTGATAGTTTAGTGCGCCATGCTTTACGGCTTAGAACCGGGACTTCAAAAATGTTTTGAATGCCACGGAGCATATGAGATGTTCCAAGAGCTGAAGATTGGTATTTTAGATTCATGCCCGTTTCAAGAGGTATGAGACCTCTGACAAGTACTTTGCCTACAAGATGGAGGAGAATAGCTTAGCTAGTGAGCATGTACTCAGAATGTCTGGGTACTACAATCGCTTGAATCAAGTGGGAGTTAATCTTCCAGATAAGATAGTGATTGACAGAGTTCTCTAGTCACTATCACCTAGCTACTAGAACTTCGTAATGAACTATAATATGCAAGGGATGATGAAAACGACTCCCGAGCTCTTCGTAATGCTGAAATCGGCAAAGGTAGAAATCAAGAAAGAGCATCAAGTGTTGATGATTAACAAGACCACTAATTTCAAGAAAAAGGGCGAGGGAAAGAAAGGAAACTTCAAGAAGAATGGAAAGCAAGTTGCCTCTTCCGTGAAGAAGCCCAAAGATGGACCCAAGCCTGAAACTGAGTGCTTCTACTGCAAGGGAAATGGTCATTGGAAGCGGAACTGCCCCAAATACTGCCCCAAATACTTGAACGATAAGAAGAATGACAAAGTAAACAAAGGTATATTTGATATACATGTTATTGATGTGTACCTTACTGGTTCTCATAGTAGCCCTTGGGTATTTGAAACCGGTTCAGTTGCTAAGATTAGTAACTCGAAACATGAGTTGCAGAATAAACAAAGACTAGTTAAGGGCGAGGCGACGATGTGTGTTGGAAGTGCTTCCAAGATTGATATGATCACCATCGCACGCTCCCTCTATGTTAAGCCTGAATAAATGTTATTTGGTGTTTGCGTTGAGCATGAACAAGATTAGATCATGTTTATTGCAATACGGTTATTCATTTAAGTCAGAGTAATTGTTCTTTTATTTACATGAATAAAACCTTCTATGGTCATACACCCAATGTGAATGGTTTATTGAATCTCAATCGTATTGATACATATATTGATAATATTGATGCCAAAAGATGCAAAGTTGATAATGATAGTGCAACACACTTGTGGCACTGCCGTTTAGGTCATATTGGTGTAAAGCGCATGAAGAAACTCCATGCAGATGAACTTTTGGAATCACTTGATACTTGCGAACCATGCCTCATGAGCAAGATGACTAAAACTCCGTTCTCCGGAACAATGGAGCGAGCTAATGACTTACTGAAAATAATACATGCCGATGTATGCGGTCTGATGAGTGTTGAAGCACGCGGTGGGTATCGTTATTTTCTGACCTTCACAGATGATTTGAATAGGTATGGGTATATCTACTTGATGAAACACAAGTCTGAAACATTCGAAAAGTTCAAAGAATTTCAGAGTGAAGTGGGAATCATCGTAACAAGAAAATAAAGTTTCTACGACCTAGTCACGGAGGCGAATATTTGAGTTACGAGTTTGGCCTTCATTTAAAACAATGTGGGATTGTTTCACAACTCACGCAACCTGGAACACCCCAGCGTAATGGTGTATCCGAACATTGTACCGTACTTTATTGGATATGGTGCGTTCTATGATGTCTCTTACCGATTTACCACTATCGTTTTGGGGTTATGCATTAGAGACAGCCGCATTCACGTTAAATAGGCCACCATCTAAATCCGTTGAGACGACACCATATGAACTATGGTTTGGCAAGAAACCTAAGCTGTTGTTTCTTAAAAGTTCGGGGTTGCGACACTTATGTCAAAAGGCTTCAGCTTGATGGGCTCGAACCCAAATCGGAGAAGTGCGTCTTCACAGGATACCTTAAGGAAACAATTGGGTACACCTTCTACCACAGATCCGAAGGCAAGATCTTTGTTGCCAAGAATGGAACATTTCTAGAGAAGGAATTTCTCTCGAAAGAAGTGAGTGGGAGGAAAGTAGAACTTGATGAGGTAATTGCACCTTCTCTCAATTTGGTAAGTAGCATATCAGAGAAATCCGTTCTCGTGATGCCTACACCAACTAGAGATGAAGCTAATGATGATGATCATGAAACTTCAGATCAAGTTACTACTGGACCTCGTAGGTCGAATAGAGGACGTTCTGCACCATAGTGGTATGGTAATCCTGTCCTGGAAGTCATGTTACTAGACCATGGCGAACCTACAAACTATGAAGAAGCAATGATGAGCCCAGATTCCGATAGATGGCTTGAGGCCATGAAATCTGAGATAGCATCCATGTATGAGAACAAAGTGTGGACTTTGGTGGACTTGCCCAATGATCGGCAAGCCGTTGAGAATAAATGGATCTTCAAGAAGAAGACAAACGCTGATGGTAATGTCACCATTTACAAAGCTCGACTTGTCGCAAAAGGTTTTCGACAAGTTCAAGGGGTTGACTACGACGAGACCTTCTCACCCGTTGCGATGCTTAAGTCAGTCTCAATCATGTTAGCAATTGCCACATTTTATAATTATGAAATTTGGCAAATGGACGTCAAAACGGTATTCCTTAATGGATTTCTTCAAGAAGAGTTGTATATGATGCAACCAAAAGGTTTTGTCAATCCTAAAGGCGCTAACAAAGTGTGCAAGCTCCACCGATCCATCTATGGACTGGTGCAAACATCTCGGAGTTGGAATATACGCTTTGATGAGGTGATCAAAGCATATGATTTTATACTGACTTATGATGAAGCCTGTATTTACAAGAAAGTGAGTGGGAGTTCCGTAGCATTTCTGATATTATATGTGGATGACATATTATTGATTGGAAATGATATAGAATTTCTGAATAGCATAAAAAGGATACCTGAATAAGAATTTTTCAATGAAAGACCTCGGTGAAGCTACTTATATATTGGGCATCAAGATCTATAGGGATAGATCGAGATGCTTAATAGGACTTTCACAAAGCACATACCTTGACAAGATTTTGAAGAAGTTCAAAATGGTTCAGTCAAAGAAAGGGTTCTTGCCTGTGTTGCAAGGTGTGAAGTTGAGTAAGACTCGAAATCCGACCATGACAGAAGATAGAGAGAGAATGAAAGTCATTCCCTATGCCTCAGCCATAGGTTCTATAAAGTATGCCATGTTGTGTACCAAACCTGTTGTATACCTTTCCATGAGTTTGGCAAGGGGGTACAATAGTGATCCAGGAGTAGATAACAGGACATCGGTCAAAATTATCCATAGTTACCTAAGAGGACTAAGGAGATATTTCTCGATTATGGAGGGAATAAAGAGTTCGTCGTAAAGGGTTACGTTGATGCAAGCTTTGACGTCGATTCAGAAGACTCTGATTCTCAATCTGGATACATATTGAAAGTGGGAGCAATTAGCTAGAGTAGCTCCATACAGAGCTTTGTAGACATAGAAATTTGTCAAATACATATGGATCTGAATGTGACAGACCCGTTGACTAAACTTCTCTCACAAGCAAAACATGATCACTCCTTAATACTCTTTGGGTGTTAATCACATGGCGATGTGAACTAGATTATTGACTCTAGTAAACTCTTTGGGTGTTGGTCACATGGCGTGTGAACTATGGGTGTTAAATCACATGGTGATGTGAACTAGATTATTGACTCTAGTGCAAGTGGGAGACTAAAAGAAATAAGCCCTAGAGGAAATAATAAAGTTGTTATTTTATATTTCCTTATTCATGATAAAGGTTTATTATTTGCTAGAATTGTATTGATCAGAAACTTAAATAAATGTGTGAATACATAAACAAATACCGTGTCCCTAGTAAGCCTCTACTAGACTAGCTCGTTGATCAAAGATGGTTAAGGTTTCCTAACCATAGACATGTGTTGTCATTTGATAACGGGATCACATCATTAGGAGAATGATGTAATGGACAAGACACATCCGTTAGCTTAGAATAATGATCGTTCAGTTTATTGCTATTGCTTTCTTCATGTCAAATACATATTCCTTCGACTATGAGATTATGCAACTCATGGATACCGAAGGAATACCTTGTGTGCTATCAAACATCACAAGATAATTGGGTGATCATAAAGATGCTCTACAGGTATCTCCGAAGGTGTTTGTTGAGTTGCATAGATCGAGATTAGGATTTGTCACTCCGAGTATCGGAGAGGTTATCTTCGGGCCCTCTCGGTAATACACATCATAAGCTTGCAAGCAAATGACTAAGGAGTTAGTCACAAGGTGATGTATAAGGGGACGAGTAAAGAGACTTGCTGGTAAAGAGATTGAACTAGGTATGAAGATATCGATGATCGAATCTCGGGCAAGTAACATACCGACGGACAAAGGGAATTATGTATGTTATCATAACGGTTCGACCGATAAAGATCTTTGTAGAATATGTAGGATCCAATATGGGCATCCAGGTTCCTCTATTGGTTATTGACCGGAGAGGTGTCTCGGTCATGTCTACATAGTTCTCGAACCCGTAGGGTTCACACGCTTATCATTCATTGATTATATAGTGTTATATGAGTTATATGTTTTGGTGACCGAATGTTGTTCGGAGTCCCAGATGAGATCACGGACATGACGAGTGGTCTCGAAATGGTCGAGTGGTAAAGATTGATATATAGGACGATGGTATTTGGACATCGGAAGTGTTTCGGGACGTACCGGGAAGGAATCTGGTCACTGGAAGGTGTTCCCGGCACCCCCCGGCAAGTTATGGGCATTATGGGCCAAAGGAGACAGACCAGCCCACAAGGGGGCTCGTGCGCCCCCTCCCTTGTTTGGCCAGCCCTAGGGAAGGAAAAGGGGGAGGTCTAGTGTAACGCCCGGATAATTATGCTACAGTGATGATGCCACGTCACCTCCGTTACTGTTGCTAATCACGTGTTAGTTCAAAACATTTCAAATTAAAAAATGAATAATTGACAAACACCCAAAGTTTTCAAAAGTTGAAACAAAATTGTTCAGACAGTGCCAAATATGGCATAGGTAATTATGGTGTAGAAGACACAATTTTATAAGATATTTAAATGCCCTATATTAAATAAAACAGAAAAGGAAAAGAAATAAAAGAAAAGAAATACAAAAGCAGAAGACAAAAGAGAAAAAAGAGAAAAGAAACCCCCAAACCCCACGGGCCAATCGCAGCTTAGCTAACAACAAAACTGCCCACTGGTCGGCCCACTCCCCCCGTTCCCCTGATCGCCTCCTTCCCCGCGCCCTGTTCCCCCGACCGCGCCATGAACAGGAGGAACAGGGGCGAGTCCCCGTCGCACCACCTCGCCGACCCCGCCGAGGGGATAAGATCGCCAGCGCCGCGCCTCCTCGGGTCTCCTCCCCACTACACACCGCGCTCCCTCTTGGCCTCTCCCTCTCCCCTTAGATCCACCTCGCCACTCCTCCTTTC
The DNA here is from genome assembly GCA_021605205.1 of Aegilops longissima. Classification (NCBI taxonomy): domain Eukaryota; kingdom Viridiplantae; phylum Streptophyta; class Magnoliopsida; order Poales; family Poaceae; genus Aegilops; species Aegilops longissima. The sequence goes on from CM038678.1 coordinate 336,656,463, forward strand.
CCACCGCATCCGAGCGCCGCCATGGACTTGCCGCCGTAAATCCCGCGACCACAGCCACCGCCTCGCCTCGCCAACGTGTCCGTCGTCTCCGCCGTCATCCTCCTCGTCGACCGGTGGCCGCAACTGGAGCTCAGAGGCGCTGCTGCAACGGTTCCCTTCTTCCTAATCTCCGGTCGTCGCCGTTCTTCACCAACTCCGGCGACGCCCCTGCTGCTACTAAACCCCCAAGGGCCACCGTGTGTGCCGCTCGGTGAGCTCCGCTACCTCCTGCTCACCGTTTGCTCTCTCGCGCGCCCTAGCTAGCGGTCGCCGACGAGTCTCCGGTGACCAATTGGTCACGGGTCGGTGCCGGTTGCACTCACCGCGCCCTGTAGATCCTCCCCAGCCTCTCCATTTGCCCGCTAGCTTGCCGTAGCCCTCTTTCCCTTGAGCTCCTATACGCGTCGCCGCACGCGCTCGTCGCCGACAACCGTCCGGTGACCTTTTGGTCCCGGGCTCGTGCCCGTTGTGCTCGTACGCACAAGTAGAGGCCTCGTGGCCTTATAGAGAGCTTGCTGCCGCGCCACATCGCCGTTCCCTCTCGTGGCCGAACTCCGGCGTCCGTCTCTCTGCTCGCTGACGCCGCTCCGGTGCATCTCCGCGTCGCCACCACCCCCACTTGATGCGGCCGGTTCCAGCTTTCGAACGCGACCAAAAACACGGCGAACGGATCACCACAGCGGATTTCCGGCCTCCTCCCGAGCCGCGCCGCCGCGTTTTGCCTCGCCGGCGTCGTTCCGACGCCATCCGCCGACCTGGCTAGGCGGGCCCCACCCTGGTCCTTGCCAAGGCCATGAGGGCCGATTATTTGGGTTGGCCACCTTATCTTGTTGGGCAGCCCGATGCAACGCTCGACATCTGGGGCCCATGCCATAAACACATAAAAATAAATAGATAAATTGTAATTAATTAAAATACTTAATTAAAACCCTAATCTATCAGTGACTACTGGGCCCCACCCGCTAATTAACCCATTTAGTTAGTCTAAACCCCCTATTAGTGCCCTTGACAATGACATGTGGGTCCCACTGGACCCACCTGTCTGGTTTGACTGGTCAACCGACCATTTCACTTGTTGACCTCACCCTGATGTCATGCTTACATCATCATTTACTATTCTGGATAATTCGAATTTAAATAAATAATTAAAATCAGAAAATGATTAAAACTTTAGAAAAACATAGAAAGTAAACTGTAGCTCAGATGAAAATGTTTTCTACATGAAAGTTGCTCAGAATGACGAGACGAATCCGGATAAGCAACCCGTTCATCCGCCACACATCCCTAGCATAGCAAACATGCAAATTTCGCACTCCGTCCATCTGTCCAGAAACGTGAAACACCGGGAATACTTTCCCGGATGTTTCCCCCCTTCGCTGGTATCACCTACTACCGCGATTGGGCACCACTAGCAACACTCATTGTCATGTCATGCATCGTCATGCATATGTTTGCATTATATTTATTGTTTGTTCCCCCTCTTCTCTCGCTAGACTCCGAGACCGACGCCGCTGCTACCCAGTACGACTACGGTGTTGACGACCCCTCCTTCTCGGCTGAGCTTCCAGGCAAGCCCCCCCCCCCTCCTTGATCACCAGATATCGCCTATTCTTCTCTCTACTGCTAGCATGTTACCACTTTCGGTTAATCCTATCCTGATGCATAGCATGTCCTTGCTACTACTGTTGTTACCTTTACCTGCAATCCTACATGCTTAGTATAGGATGCTAGTATTCCATCTGTGGCCCAACATTCTTGTCCGTCTGCCATGCTATACTATCGGGCCGTGATCACTCGGGAGGTGATCACGGGTATATCTATATACATATTATATGATACTGTGGTGACTAAAGTCGTTGGCTCGTAGAGTACCATGAGTGGATCTTTGTGGCGCAATGACAGGCAGGTTGAGACCACCTAAGCGAGAGGTGGGCCTGGCCCTGGTCGGCGTTCGCGGTTAATTCATAATAACACGATTAACGAGATCTTGGTATTTGATCTGAGTTGGGTCGTTGACCTTATACGCACTAACCGCCACGTGGGACAAGATATGGGCAACCGGCGTCGTGGTATCAGCCGAAGCCTTCGTGACGTCAGCGACTGAGCGGCGCGAGCCAGATTGGACTGGAATGCCTGCTCTTGTATTAGGAATGCTAGGTCTGCTTCCGGCCACCCTCGCAACGTGCAGGTGCAATGGGAGATGGGCCCAGAGCCCTGCGCCATAGGATTTAGACCGGCATGCTGACCTCTCTGTTGTGCCTAGGTAGGGCTGCGACGTGTTGATCTTCCAAGGCCAGGCATGACCCAGGAAAGTGTGTCCGGCCAAAGGGGATCGAGCGTGTCGGGTAATGTGGTGCACCCCTACATGGAAGATTATCTATTCGAATAGCCGCGATCTTCGGTAACAGGACGACCCGGAGTTGTACCTTGACCTTATGACAACTAGAACCGGATACTTAATAAAACACACCCTTCCAAGTGCTAGATACAACCCAGTGATCGCTCTCTAACAGGGCGACGAAGAGAGGATCGCCGGGTAGGATTATGCTATGCGATGATACTTGGTGAACTTACCATCTACTCTCTTCTACATGCTGCAAGATGGAGGCTGCCAGAAGCGTAGTCTTCGATTGGATTAGCTATCCCCCTCTTATTCTGGCATTCTGCAGTTCAGTCCACCGATATTGCCCTTTACACAAATACCCATGCATAAGTAGTGTAGATCCTTGCTTGCGAGTACTTTGAATGAGTACTCACGGTTGCTTTTCTCCCCCTTTCTCCCTTTCCTTTCTTCTTGGTTGTCGCAACCAGATGCTAGAGCCCAGGAGCGAGACGCCACCGCCGACGATGACTCCTACTACACCAGAGATGCCTACTACTATGTGCGGCCACCATTTACCACCAGAGTAGTTTAGGAGGATCCTGGCGGGAGGCATCGCCTCTTCGATATGTATTCCAAGGTGTGCTAGCCTTCTTAAGGCAAACTTGTTTAACTTATGTCGTACTCGAGATATTGTTGCTTCACGACTTCGTCTATGATCGAGCACTTGTATTCGAGCCCTCGAGGCCCCTGGCTTGTATTATGATGCTTGTATGACTTATTTATGTTTTTAGAGTTGTGTTGTGATATCTTCTCGTGAGTCCCTGATCTTGATCGTACACGTTTGCGTGCATGATTAGTGTATGATTGAATCGGGGGCGCCACAAGTTGGTATCAGAGCCGACTGCCTGTAGGAATCCCCCTTCCACACTCCTTGGCCGAAGTCGAGTCTAGAAATTGCAAAACTTTTTACTAACATGGCTGTGCGGCCCATGGGCCCACGTCGCCATTGGGTGGTACTAGGATCTTTTACTCCTCGATCTTTACTCCGGGACTCTGAACTCTCTTCTACTCGGGTTAAAATGAATTTACTAACTCTAACATTAGGATCCCGTGACCACATTCACCCCAAATTTGGATTAGCCATAGTTATTCCTTAGAATAGTGTTTTGAACAATATCCACACTGTCATTTGACTCCTTTGAAACATCTTTGCTTTTAGATGGAACCCACGAGGCGGGTCGCGCCACACGACGCCATTGGTGTCCTGAGTTCACTTTCAGTGCTAGGCGAGATGATGACCTATCCGGGTTATCGCTGGCACCTCGAGTACATCGCTCACGAGGAGTACCAGACTTTAACCGAGAGCGAGACCGTGCCATCGTCCACCTCTACTCTCAGGAGTATGACTCCACTACTGTGCTGCACACCGCTCATGGTGTTGGAGTGACCATCAATATGGCAGTTCACGATGCTACTCATGCTGCTCTGGCACATCTTCGTGGAGAGTATCGGGAGTTGGACACCTCCCCTTTCAGGCACATTGCTATCGCATCCGATGTTGGTGCGGAGGGATACTACACTGCTTCCTACTCCACTATCACCCGCGAGCCCTTCTACCATCCGAACCTGGTTCTGCATGGTGATGGGCTGGATCGAGCTAACCGAGCTCTTCGCCACGAGTTGTACACCAACCGTCAGCACCTTTATCGTGCTCTAACGCCGTTGCACCCCTTTGTCCGATCTAGGGAGCTATCGCATTCTGCGATCTACCCAGCTAGGACCATGATGCCCCACTGTGTCGGTTGGCCAGATGTGGGAGGCTACTCTCCCCCACTTGGTCCTCTTACGCCACTGGCGTCCGGGTTACGCATCGAGTATCCGCGGACCCAGTGTTACCGGCGTGGAGTTCCCGATGCGACACTACCAGCTTTCAGGCTACACCTACCTCCACAGTTCCTCTTGGGACTGATGCAGGCCTGATTATTAGTGTTAGATGCATTCGCCACGAGCCCGCGTGCCGCCTATGATGTATTTAGTCTATGTACTGAACTCTGTGTACCGAACTCTATGCATGATCCCTTTTGTAAGATATGCCGACTACTATGTAGTATCTATCGTGCTCCTTTCACTATGCATGTTTCATCATGAATGATTCTTGTCCTTGCAAATTTCTCAATGCTGAACTACCCTTGTTAAATTTTAGCAGGATGGTTAGACCAGGTGTCGGTGTCAAAACCGGCGGATCTCGGGTAGGGGGTCCCGAACTGTGCGTCTAGGCGGATGGTAACAGGAGACAAGGGACACGATGTTTTACCCAGGTTCGGGCCCTCTTGATGGAGGTAAAACCCTACGTCCTACTTGATTAATATTGATGATGTGTGTTACAAGAGTGGATCTACCACGAGATCAAAGAGGCTAAACCCTAGAAGCTAGCCTATGGTATGATTGTTCTTCGTCCTATGGACTACAGCCGTCCGGTTTATATAGACACCGGAGAAGGCTAGGGTTACACAAAGTCGGTTACAAAGGTAGGAGATCAACATATCCGTATCGCCAAGCTTGCCTTCCACGCCAAGGAAAGTCCCATCCGGACACGGGACGAAGTCTTCAATCTTGTATCTTCATAGTCTTGGAGTCCGCCGATGATGATAGTTCGCTATCCGGACACCCCTAGTCCGTAACTCCTCAAGAGCCCACGAACCAGGCTTCAATGACGACGAGTCCAGCGCGTTGATTGTCTTCGGCATTGCGAGGCGGGTTCCTCCTCCGAATACTTCATAGAAGGTTTTGAACACAAGGATAGTGTCCGGCTCTGCAAAACAAGTTCCACATAACAATCGTAGAGAGAATAATTTTTGCACGATCTGCTGGCGTATTCAGGCGTGACATCACACCATGGCCGAGCCTTTATACTGAATAGTTTTTATTATTCCACCTCAAAGATGTTTTAGCGAGGCGTTTCCTTGGCACGTCTTATCAAAGCGTAGATCGTGCCCCTTATTCCGGGATTCTCATCAATACGGACGTGGGTAACCCAACCGTGCCTGTTGGCTGCCTTCTCTATCAAAGGCGAGTCCTAATCGACCACGGGTGGGCTCTTGGTATTCAACCTCTTTATAATGAGACCAAGGCCCTCTTCTTTTACACCCTCCATGGAGTTCGCCTCGCTTGAGTTCCAATCACCCAAAGCTTCAGATTTAGGTGATTCGGACTTTCGACGATGTCCGCTCCGACCAAGACGGCCGATGGATGTCTTCCTCCGTCATAGAAGAGGATGTGCTAAAGCTGCGAGACGCCAGGTATCTAACCGGCGAGATCTCGCATAGGCTGCCTGCTCCAGGGCAGGTCATTCCCACTCCTGAGCCCGGCGAGAACGTGGTCTTCGTGTCCCACTTCCTTCGGGGTTTAGGCTTCCCGATGGATCCCTTTGTGCGGGGGCTCATGTTTTATTATGGGCTGGAATTCCACGACTTGAATCCGGAGTCCATCCTCCATATCTCGTCATTCATTGTCGTATGTGAGGCCTTCCTCCACATTACCCCCCACTTTGGATTGTGGCTCAAAACCTTCAAGGTGGAGCCAAAGACGATCAAGGGGCAGCAAGCAGAGTGCGGAGGGGCAGTCATAAGCAAATGTGCTGATGCTCCGTGGCCGAGGGCTCTTTTCAAGGGAGCTTGGTTTGTGGCAACGGGGTGGTTTTATATCACCGCTCCCAGGTGCACCAAATGGGCAGCTCTCCCTGCCTTCCGCTTAGGTCCACCACAGCGGCTGGCATCATGGGTCAACAAGGGGCTCGACTGGGGGCCATCCAAGGACGTTCCCTTGCTGCAGGGCGTGATTCGAGATCTCCAGAAAGAGGATCAATCTGGTTGCGATGGCGCAGTTATGGTGATCCGGCGCCTTCAGCCTGCAAGCGTCGCCGCCTCCGCCTGTGGAATTCAATCCGAGGGACCACGAGCTCTCAAAATTTCATGGGCACGACGCCTGTGGAGATGTATAAACTGTTCTTCGGACCACAAGAGAAGTGTCCGGACTTGACCGAGGACGCAGGACTAAGCTGTAATTGCCCAGATACTCAAGTAAGTAGTCCTATAACCGGACAAGCTGTTCATTCATTTATTTCATATATATGCCCTTTAAAGGAGCCGTTTCTTGAACAGGAGTGGATAGCCAAGGCAAAGTTAATAAGGTGTCCGACTCCCCTCCCCGAGACCACGCCGGATCCCATGCTGACCAAGATGTTGAAGGTCGCGCCTTTTGAAGAAGGCGAAGGGGGAGCGGGAAGCAAGCGCCTCTGCGAAGGAGGCTATCAAGGAAGGAGGGATTAAGAGTCCCGCTTCCGAGGAGAGAAGAGGACCGCTTGAAGACCCGCAGTCAAGGCCTCAAAGAGGGAAGGAATCTTGGCGGAGAGTCCGGCACTGAGAAGTAACCCAGCCGCATTATTTCCCGAGGGATCAGCCCTCAAATGAGCCGTAAGTAAAAAGAAGGGTCTTGTAAATAAGGAACATCCTGTGTTTATTCATGAGGATAACCTAAATTGTACCTTGTAGTTCGGACCTCACCCTTCTCGTGAGCTCGTCTTGGGATCTTATTCGGAGATGATGGAGAGCGAAACGCCCCACCTATCGTGATCCTCATGTGAAGCGGACGACCCGGAGGTGTCGTCATGAGGGTTCCCAAGTCCGTGGGGCCGAAGGTCCGCGCCAAGTGGCGTCTTGATCGGAGGAGCTGAAGGATCTGCTCGGGCGGCGGCTATTTCGAAGACCACGTGCTCTAATGGGTACGGTGATTGAAAGAATTGCATCCGCGGAGAGCGGATTGCATGAAGCCGTCGAAGCTTATCGACGGGGTTTGAGGTACGCAAAATGATGTACCTTCCGGCGCTTATGCATATAAATGCGCCTCAGTATAGATAGTAGCCCACGAGACTTGGTATGTCGTCGAAAACGACAGCATGCCTAGGATCATAATCTCGATTATGAATCGCCTTTCCTATGCGGTGGCGGAACGCTCGGTGCAGCCGGATGATGGATTCGCCGAAATGAAGAAGCAACTCGACGCTGCAGATCACGGACATCTCGCTGGTCAATAAGCGACTTGATGAGTCACAAGGTATGTGGTTGCTCCGCGATCGCTTAGTAAGGAGCTGATGCCCATTCCTTACAAGTTGTATGCTTGATGCGAGATGGTGCTGCTGCTGTGGAAGACCTTGAGCGAACTTGCTCGCCAAGGAGCAAGCCGAAAAAGCGGCGGCTGCCTTGAAGGCAGCGAAAGAGCTAGAAGCCGAGAAGGCTGCTCACCGCCAAGCGGGGAGGAGATGGCGGAATGGCCATGAAATTAAAAGTTGCTACCGACCGCCTAGAGTTTCTTGAAGGAGAACGCCGAGCGAAGCAAGAGGACTCAAGAAGGCCGATGCGAAGCCAAGGATGCCCGTAGTCGATCGCGGGCTATGAAGGAGGAACTGCGTCAGTCGGAGACATTGTGGCCGGAAAGCCCTTTATGCTGCGAGGGAAGTTCACGGATCCGAAGCATGCTCACCGGGCCGATTATGCGGTGCGGAGGATCCTTATTTGGACTTGGCGGCGAAAAGGCGGACGCAATCGTACACTTTCGCCGGGAGGATCATGAAATGGAAGAGCTTTTCTCGTCTCAATTCCATAGTCCGGAGCGCCCACTTCCGTTGAGTGATCGGCTGGTTGAGTGGGCTGAGCTGAATAGATTGTCCGGACTAGCCATGACGGATGTGGTCGCTCATCTGTGGCGAAAAAGGCCCAAGTCAAGAGTTATTTTGGCTTGTTGCAGCAATTCCTTGGGGCGATCTTTGCATATTAAAGCGATAAGCGGTCGGCATGCATAGAAGGTGCACGGATGGCTCTCGCCGTGGTAAAACACATCGGCGGAGATGGATGCCACCATTGTTGCATCCCGGTTCGACAAAAGCCGATTCCCCACCGAGCATTACTTTGAGGAGGTCTGCAGGCGCCAGATAATAGAGTCGCGATGTTCGAAAGATGTTATGTTTGAATGACATGTATGATTTCTAGGATCATGTTTATAATGCAATGACTTTTTATACTTGTGTGTTCAAGTATTGAACTATCTCCGTCTGACAGATATGTATGTATAATCGAAAGATGGCAGTCTTTGTTCAAATTTCACGCACATGGTGCGGGGTGTTTGCAAAAAGAAAACGCTTTTTCACACTTAATCCAACGTCTTGGTCCTTTTAAGGAGGTGATAGCATAGCAAACTAGGCAACCGGACTATAATGCTTTATCACTTTCACTTAGCCATAGGAGTTTCGAATGTGGGGCTACTATATAGCCCTCGATGGCACCGCGCTTCTCCGAACTCGGTGCCAGATGTGCTGACCGGAAGCGGTCCTTCGTCAAAGCGGAGGAATTCTAAACATTCCAATGGTCGATCGAGTGGTTGACCGGTCTCTCGCTATATCATGACAGATCGCCGCTTTCTCGAGGTGCTCTCCGGCGACCGGGCACAATCGCAGATAGTTCTCCGGTGCCGCGTTAGCCGATGATACGGAATGTAAGGCAGCAAAACACAGGAGCCGGGCAAACCCAACATTTGACCAAAGACATGATTCAGAGCTGATGCATATAAGGCCTAATCTCGAGACGCCTAACACTCCACGAGGTGTTCGGTCTTTATGATATCGGGCGTAACAAAGCCCTAAGCCCCTAGTGTCCAGTGCACAGGGAACTTCCGACGCGCCGATGCCAAAACGCCACCTCCTCCTCGGCTCGTAGGAAACCAGGGATGTGTATCAACAAGAGACAATAAGAAAGGTTTACGCAGGTCTTAATCTGAAAAGAATCCTTACAACGGTCCCTACCGCACGCCTGCTACCGTGTCTCCGTTGTCAGATCCTCGACGGGTGTAGCACGTGCTTCATCTGTAAAAGAGAAGGACTTAGTTTCTAAGAAATATCGTGCAAAAATTGTATTAAAATAAAGTATAATTTGGAAGATGAAGAAAGTTGAGCTTTATTGACTTTCATCATTTATGTGCGCGGCCCCCCCAAAAAAAGGGTATGCGGCTGGGAAGCCCCTTGTTAAGTTACGCCGGACTCGTCTAACCATGTTCGAGGTCTAAATGACCTGTTTTTAGGGGCTTTGACCTGCAAGGTCGGATTAATGTGTGGCTGTCGAGGCAGCCGCACATTCTCCATGGTCGAGAGACACCTGGAGTTTTGAGATTATGCCACGTGGACCGGGCATTTTTAAGCGTAAGAGACGCGTAATGTGGTATTGCATTAAAGCGGGCGAAAGTTGTACGCCCCAGTAGTGCTTAAGGGCTACTGCTAAATGGGGCGATGGGGAGTGAGCTTTTCATGATCGTGGTTGTCGGATGAACCGAACACAACCTCTAGTGGTACAGAGCCTGTATAATAAAGAGGGCTGGCGGCCATTCCTTTGAAGGAAGTGCTGCTATAGCTAATTTTGGTAGGTTCTATCCCCATTATGCGGACGGTGTCCTGGTATGGCAGGTGCCTGCTGTGTGTTATCACATGAAGTGAGTTCACTGCTTTGACTTCTAGTGGGAAAGTCTTTTGTTTTCCTGAGTGCTTTTGGGTTTCGTCACCTTCACTTGGTGTGTCGAGCCCCTTGTGTTCGGCGTTAAGTCGGCGGACTGCTTGAAGACCCAACAATCTCTGTGGGTATGGTTTGCGTGCTTCCGGAGGTACCATGTATTTGACATCTATCCGTAATCTTGTTTAGGTTGGATAGCTCGTCCTTTGTTATCCTTTAGGGCGGTGTTTTGTTGTTCGCCGAGAGCTTTTGAATCCAGCGTTGACCGCCGTACTATTTGGGCCATTTTCCTTATTCCAGTGCTGATCTTTTCTGCGTCGTCATTTCCCATTTCCATCCCTGATTTCGATGTACTCGGGTCCCTGGTGTCGCATCTAGCCAGCCAAATTGTCTTCCCTCGCGCATAAGCGTGTCATGAGGCTTGTTAGTGCGGCCATTGTTCTTGGTTTTTCCTGGCGAGGTGTCCGGCGAGCCATTCGTCTCTTGGACGTTGTGTTTAAAGGCTGCTAAGGCTTCAACGTCCTGACAATGACTATTTGGTTCTTTTTAGTGAGGAACCTGTTCCAGAAATTTGCGTCTTGACTCTCGGGCTGTTGAGTTATGTGACTTAAATCTTCACGATCCGGAGGCGGACATAAGTCCCCGAAAATTTGTTCAAACGCATCCTCAAGCTCTTCCCAACTTCCAATCGTATTTTCTGGGAGGCTTTTAAGCCAATGCCGAGCCGCCCTTTGAGCTTGAGGGTAGGTATTTTATGGCATGGAGACCGTCTCCTCTTGCCATATGTATGTGTAGGATATAATCCTCAATCCGCACTCGGGTCTATTGTTCCGTCAGATGCCTCTATGTTTACGGGTTTGAATCCTCACCGAAATCCATGATCCAAGACCTCGTCGGTAAAACATAGTGGGTGTCTTGGCGCCCTATATTTGGGTGTGCCGTTGTCTTCAAATGCTCGGCTGGTTGTGTTACTTCTCGAGTCTTCTTTTGGCCCATAGATAGACCTGGCCGGTTATCCTTTTCCGAGGATCTTTATGCTGATCGTGTGCGGCTTGTGTGCGGCGCCTTTGTTGCTCTTGGCCCGCTATCCGTCGCCTATCCGCCAGCGGCTTCTTTCTTTTTGATCATGGGGCTCTAAGGCCTCCTCGTCAATTCGGGCAACAACTTATGCCTGGTAGCTCTTTGTCCGGTGACTAGTGCCATATTTATCTGAGGTGTTGAGTACTTTGCTCCATCTCATTCTCGAAAAGGCCCTCCGCTGTTTTGAGCTTCCGCTTTTGCTTCTTCAAACTTCTTGCAAGGGCGGCGGTAGCCTTTATGAAGATTCATATGCTCGGTGATGTGAGATCATTTTCGCCGATGGATGGGTTGCTTGTCCGGCCATGTCCGCCGGGCTGCTTGTTGACATGTGCGTCGCCCATCGCTTCGCTTCTGCTCTAGGGCCGGGTCCGTATGGGTGCTGCTTTTGTCGATGCGGGTCTTGCGGCGCTTGCATCGCCGCTTTGTTTGTTTGTTGGGGAGTTGTCCTTCGCCACGCCCCGCTTTTACTCATTGTCGCTTCCTTTTGGTGTATCCACCATGTATACGCTGTGGTGGGGTGGCTTTCGGTGCCCGTTAGGCGCTGGTTCTTGGTCGCCGGCATCGTCGTCCCATACCGTCGATGTTCACGAGTCGCCGCTCTAGCATGTCGGTTAGATCGCCGACAGCCGCTACCAAGTGGGTGGTGGGTGGGCTTTGAATTTCTTCATCGTCCGCGATCTCAACCTTCCCGACCGCAGCCCGCCAGGCTCTCCCGATAACGAGAGATACTTTAGCGAACTCAAGATGTCGCCAAAGGTGAGTGTTGAAAGATGTCCGCTGCGGTGAATTCCATGACCGCGCCCAACCGATTCGACGGAGGGGCGCGGAGGTTCAAGTCCGCAAGGAGTCCGCACCTCGGAGTCGCGAGCTTTATGAGGGACAAGATCGTTGTTCGGCTCTATCGCCAGAGGTTGCAGCCCCGAGGCGGTGTTCAGCCATCCGTCCCGATCTACGCAGCCGCCGAATTGAAGATCGGAGCGGTTCTAGTGCGGCTCCGTGGTACCGTCCGGCCGCAGAGCTAAATCATGCTCACCGTGATAAAGGCGGCACGCTGGGTGTGGCTCGACTCCATCGAGGATCAAGTCCTCGCGGATGTCACCGTGGAGTTCAAACTTCCAAATCTGACCGACGGCCAGGCATAGCTTCGATCTGCTCCAGATGGCTGCTTAATCGCCCACAAAGGCGGTTACGCCGAATACTGAAGATCTGTCCGGGAGAAAAGTCTCACCGGATCGTGTCGTTGATGATGGTCGAAGAAGCCATCGAGCCTATCGGTGACGACACGGAGGAACTCTCAATGAAAGCACCAATGTTGGTGTCAAACCGGCGGATCTCGGTAGGGTGTCCCAAATCGTGCGTCTAGGCGGATGGTAACAGGAGACAAGGGACACGATGTTTTACCCGTGTTCGGCCCTCTTGATGGAGGTAAAACCCACGCCCCGCTTGATTAATATTGATGATGTGTGTTACAAGAGTGGATCTACCACGAGATCAAAGAGGCTAAACCCTAGAAGCTAGCCTATGGTATGATTGTTCTTCGTCCTATGGACTACAACCGTCCGGTTTATATAGACACCGGAGTAGGCTAGGGTTACACAAAGTCGGTTACAAAGGTAGGAGATCTACATATCTGTATCGCCAAGCTTGCCTTCCACGCCAAGGAAAGTCCCATCCGGACACGGGACGAAGTCTTCAATCTTGTATCTTCATAGTCTTGGAGTCCGGCCGATGATGATAGTTCGGCTATCCGGACACCCCCTAGTCCGGAACTCCCTCACCAGGTGGTCCTGGTCGTGGTGGCCATGCCCCACCACCGCCTGAGTACATGGCTGGTATGGTCCAATAGTTCGAACTGAACCGCCAGTTCATGGAAAATATGATGGCTCAGTTCCCTCGCCCCAATATGAACCAGCAGCCAGCCCAAGTGACTCTGCAGGATTTCATGCGCCTCAACCCAAATGTGTACCGCAGCTCAACTCAGCCTCAGATGTCGATGATCGCTCCGTGACATCACCTATGAGATGGAGTCTGCTGATGTAGCCCGTGCCAGCTATGTCACCTTTGCTTCCTTCTTCCTGAAGGGACCCGCTGCTCAATGGTGGGACTGAAAGTGCTAGTTATCGACTAGAGGGGTGGCGGGGGGTGAATAGGTGATTTTTATGTAAGTCTTCAAAACATGGAAGTTTCAAAGACAAACAATAGAAATGGACCTATTAACATGCAGTGGAAGGTAGACTACACTAGGCAAGCCATAGTCAAGTATTCAATGAAGTGAAAGCACGAAGACTAATAGCAGCTAGGTAGTAATGATCAGGATGGAAGATAGTGAAGCCAAGTAGTTACACAGTGAAGTCAAACAGATAGTGCAAGTAGGCAATGACTTCACGAAGACAAACTGTAAGAAAAGAGAGGGAGAAGATATAACCAGTCTCTTGGTGAGGACAAGGATTTGTTGGACCAGTTCCAGTTGCTGTGACAACTGTACGTCTGATTAGGGAGGCTGAGATTCAACTCAGAAGACCATGTCTTCACCTTATTCCCCTTGAGCTAAGGACACCCAGTCCTCGCCCAATCACTCTGGTAAGTCTTCAAGGTAGACTTCCGAACCTTCACAAACTTCGTTCACCGGTGATCCATAATGACTCTTGGATGCTCAGAACGCGACGCCTAACCGGCTGGAGGATTCACAGTCCTCAAGTGTAACAAGTCTTCGTGTCACGCGACGAAAGACTTCAAGATGCCTAACACTTTTGGCTCTGGGTGTTTTGGGCTTTGTCCTCGCAAGGATTTCTCTCTCTCAAAAGCTTCGGAGGTGGGTTGCTCTCAAACGACAAAAGCCGTGCACTAACTCTAAGCAGCCAACAATTTATGGTGTAGGGGGTGGGCTATTTATAGCTGTCGGTGTCAAAATTGGTGGATCTCGGGTAGGGGGTCCCGAACTGTGCGTCTAGGATCGATGGTAACAGGAGACGGGGACACGATGTTTACCCAGGTTCGGGCCCTCTCTATGGAGGTAACACCCTACTTCCTGCTTGATTGATCTTGATGAATATGAGTGTTACAAGAGTTGATCTACCACGAGATCGTAATGGCTAAACCCTAAAAGCCTAGCCTATGTGAATATGGTAATGAATGTCTTACCCGGACTATGCTCTCCGGTTTATATAGACACCGGAGAGATCTAGGGTTACATGGAGTCGGTTACAAAAGAAGGAATCTTCACAGCTGGTCGCCTAGCTTGCCTTCCACGCCAAGGAGAGTTCAATCCAGACACGGTTATAGTCTTCGGCCTTCGTATCTTCACAGCCCATTAGTCCTGCCCAATGAATAACAGGCCGGACGCCCGAGGACCACTTAGTCTAGGACTCCCTCAGTAGCCCCTGAACATGGCTTCAATGATGAGGAGTCCGGCGCGCCGATTGTCTTCGGCATGGCAAGGCGGGTTCCCTCCTTCCGAACTCCGGAATAGTCTTCGGATGTAGTAGATATATCCGGACCTATGTATATAATTGTAGAAAATACAACATTCCACGAGTTTAATTTGTAGGTTATCGCTTATGACATCGCATTACGCTCGCCTTGCTATTTCCAACCGCTATCGGGCACGCCGCCTCATGCCCTCGACGCAGCTTTTATCGCACGCCTTGCCAAGGCGTAGATCGTGTTCCCTTATTCACGGGATTTTCAATAATGCAGGCGTGGGTAACCCAACCGTCCCCTGGGTACAACTCTCTGGAGATTGGTATGTTTCGAGACCCAGGTGGATACGCTTAGTATTTGGGGCCTTTATATAGGGTCCCAGACTCGTCTTCTTCCTTTGCGCTTGCTTCTTCCTCACCCCTAGCGACCCCAAGTTCCAACCCTCGGGTTCCCATCGCCACCAGCCCTAATCATGTCTGGATCCAGCCGTCAAGGCCGGTGGGTGGCTTCTTCTGTCACAGAGGAGGATATTCCGAAGCTCCGGGCGGCGAGGTATCTGACCCCGGAAATCCTTCATCGGCTTCCTGCACAGAGGCAGGTCGTTCCTACCCCCAAATCTGGCGAGAGGGTAGTGTTTGTGTCCCACTTCCTCCATGGGTTAGGGTTCGCGCTCAACCCCTTCGTCCGGGGGCTCATGTTCTACTATGGGCTGGACTTTCACGATCTGGCCCCGGACTCTATTCTCCTCATCTCGACATTTATCGTCACGTGTGAGGCCTTCCTCCGGACTCCTCCGCACTTTGGTTTATGGCTCAAGACCTTTGACGTGAGGCCGCAGGTGGCAGAGGAGGAGCAGGCAGAGTGCGACAGCGTCACAATAGGCAAGCTTGCCAGCGCGGTTTGGTTTGAAGGATCTTTCATCAAGTCTTCCGACCTTTGGCAGCAGGGTGGTTTTATATCAACGAGCCGCGGGGCTCCAAGTGGGCGGCCACGCCTGCGTTCTGACCCGGCCCTCCAATTCAGCTTGCTTCATGGATCAATAAGGGACTAGACTGGGGATTCGTTAATGAAGTGCGAGACAGAAGGTCGCATCCAAGCCTTACCGAGAAGGGCATCGGTCTTGTGAACGCTGCTCAAGTAATGCTAGTCCGCCGACCACTGCCATGTCAGCGCGGCCTCTCCGTATGTGGAGTTTAATCCGTATAGGGCGGCGCTCTTCAGCACTTCTTCGCACCACGATGAAGGAATGTGGAAATTATATTTCGGGAACGAGAGCAATGGCCGGACACCACCAAGATGTCGGCCTTGATCGCAATCATCCGCAGACATCGCGGTAAGTACTCAAACTCCGAACACCTTCCATTCAAGCATCTCTTGACAAGATATCAACAACCCGTCCCTATACATGACTGGATAAATAAAGCGGTGTTAATCTGGTGTCCGGCGCCCCTTCCCGAAGACTCTGCGACCGCCCTGCTGACAAGATCCCCACACCGTACCAGGTGTCTGCAGAGGGGGGCAAGAGCAGGGAGCCCGAAGGTGATACCCGCCCTAAGGGCGAATTAGACGCTGTGTTCGGGGAAACCGAAACTCTTTTGCCCAAGGGCAAAGGTGCGGAGGAAGCTCTTCATGGCAAAAATAGGGCTGCTTTCGAAGATCAGGAGGGGAAGCCTCCCAAGAGAGGAAAAAAGCCATCATCAGGCGGCTTGGGCCGGGCAAGCAATGTTGCCGCAGAGCTTTATGATGAGGATAAACCTCTGGCCAAACGTAAGTGCACCAGGGTACTTTAATCATACCTCATTCCTCTCTTATTACTGAAGTAATCTTCTGACATACGTACGTCTTCGCAGGTTAACGCCTGGTGTTTCTCAATCGTCCTCCTCCTCGGGAGACCTTCTTCCAGAAATGATGGAGAGTGACACGCCTTCTCCGACTCCGCCCAACAGTATGGATGATTCTGAGGTATCGCCCCGAGGGCTCCTCCCGTCGACGAGTAGTGCAGAAACGGGAAGGCATTACCCAAGGTGGTGCCTCTGTCACTCAAGGTTCGGGAATCAAGCATGACGGCCCCGCACTATCCGGTTTACAGCCGGAGACGATTCTGGAGGCGAGTGAGCGGATTCCTTCAAAGGAATGCCGTACTTCGGCAGCGGTCTCCGGAGACCCAGAAGCGCCGGCAATGCTGATGGACATGCTGCGACAAGCGTCCATTTTGGAGGAACACCGTGCCTTGATGGTTACGGTGGTCGAAAAGGTTCTATCCATGAAGAGCGGGTTGAACGAGGCCTTCACGAGCCTCCTAAAGGGTTTTGAGGTTTGTGATGTAATTTTTCCAATGGAGTTTTATTGATAGAATGCACCTGTTGTATATGCAGTAGCCCCTGAGACTCGGATTGCCTTCAAAAGGAAGCGATCGGAGGATCGAAAAGATATGCTCAGTACTAACCTTGATTTTACTTGAATACAAAGCTGCCTCCCTCTGCGGCTACCCAAATACGGAAGTGGCCGAATCAGAGCGAAGATGGATATTATGAGGATGGCATTGCATTGATCAACATGCGTCTTGACGACTACATAGGTATATATTCCGGCATTCCTTACACCAATGTGCTTGTAATTTAAGCCCGACTCTAAAAAGAGTTTTATATGAAATGTGCATGAATGCGAGATGGTGCTGCCAGGGAGGCCCTTCGTGGAGCTAGCCGGCCCGTGGAGCAGGCCCGCTTAGTAATGCGGCCGCGAAAAGGCATCGGCCGAGTTGAAAGCCGAACAAGCTGCACGGCGCCAAGACAAAGAGAGGATGTCCACCATGGCGCACGAGTTAGAGAATGCGGCTGGCCGCTGTAAACTTCTTGAGAAGGAAAATAAAGCCAAAACGGCTTAACTTGACAAGGCCTTACGAGAGGCGAGAGAAGCACGGTCTGAATCCAGAGCGCCCCGTGAGGAAATCCGGCAAGCTGGGGAGATTGCGGCTGGCAAGCCCTTTTTGCTGCAGACTAAGTTCGGTGTTCCAAACTATGTTCAGCTTAACCAAGTATGGAGTTCTCCGGACAAATTTTTGGACTTACCCAAGAATTCTTCCGATGCGGCGCAGTTTTACCACGCACAAGAGGGATATGCAACGGAGAAGCTTTTCTGGTCACAATTCGGCGCGTCAATGAACAGATGTCCCAGTGGGCCGAGCTTCATAGGATATCTGGCGACGCCATGAAGAACGTCATAATCCGGTTGTGGCCAAGTGAGCCTATTCTGAGTAGTTATTTTGGCCTGGTGCGGCGACTTATTGACGCGGTGCCACATATCGATAGTGTGAAGCGGTCAACATGCATTGAGGGTGCACGGATGGCCTTTGCCCGAGTCAAAACATTTTGCGGAAAGATGAAGCCCATTGATGTTGCGGCGAGGAGTCCACCCAAGGGCCAGGACTGTACTAAGCCGGAGCACTATTTTGAAGACGTCTTAGATGCCGCCCGCTTGATAGAGGGTCAATGCTCGAAAGATATAATGTTCGAGTGATTTATATAATGGTGTAACAGACAACTTTATAGTTAATCTATTGATATTTTGCTCAAAAGCTTGAATTCCTGCTGTGTGGCCGTTTTAGTATAATCTGAAAGTTTTCTAGTCGTCGGCTTCAGCCCCCTCGTAGGAAGTACGGGGGTGTTCGAAAAAGCATTTAATCACTCTTTATCTAACGTTTTGGTCCATAATGGAGGTGATAATGCGGTGAACCAGGCAATCGGACTATAGGATGTTAACACTTTCACTTAGCCATAGGAGTTTTATGGTGGGGCTACGACATAGCCCCTGGTATGTATGTGGCGCATAGTGCCTTACATATGTTGATCTAAAAAAGATCCCTCGTGTGACACGGAGAATCACTAAAGATTCGAATAAGTCGTCAAGTGGTTGACCAGCTCTCGGCGCATCATGACAGTCAGTTTTCGGCTTTCTCTACTGAGGTGCTCATCCGGTCTAGGCCAGGGCACAATCATAGTAGTTCTCCCTTTACTACCCTAGCCGATAGAGCAGAACGTAGGGTAGAAAGCACAGGAGCCGGGCAACCCAACTATTGACCAAAGACAATGATTCATAGCTGATGCATATAAGGCCAAACTTGCGACCGGAGTACGCTATAGAGTTGTTCAGACTTTCACTGGCAACTCGTTCGTTCCCATACCGGGCCCCTGGCAAGTTATGCCGAGGCGCGTCTTGTAAGGCAGCCGTTACGGCCGGACTCATTGTAGAAAGAGCATGAAAGATTAGTTCGGATAAAGTTTACTGGGAGCGGAGCAATATGCCAATGATAAATATATATAAAGAGTAAAAACCACAACCCAGCTATTTGACATGCTCGGGGTTGGGAACAGAGGAAAAGGGCATGGTACAGTCTCAAAAGAAAGAGTGCGGTCTACAAAAGCTTATTTTGGACCTCCCGTCGCACGTCTGCGCCTCCCGTCCTCGGGGTGGGGAATCCTTAACGGAAGTGGCCCCTTAGGTGAGTGTGCGGATCCGAACTTCGATAGAGTCCGATGTAGATGCTGCCCTGATGGTCACCTATTTTTAAGAAATGATACAGAAAAATAAGAAAAACGGATAAAAACGTTACGTTGATTCTTGCAGGGTTGTCCATATTGTGCTTCCGCCGATGCCCATGGTATCTTGAGTGCGTAGTGATGTACACGTGGTGTAAACTTTGCCAGTAGAGTAGGTGGGTGGCGGAAGCCGAACTGCTATTTCTGTTTTGGGAGTGGTCGAACTTCAGAGGGAAAGTGTTTTTGGCCCCTGGTGTTCGGCTGGCAAGCCGATCCGTCGTCTCTATCGCCTAGTGGCCTCCTCCCCTTGTGATCGGCGTTGAGCTTGCACCGCTTGAGGACCCAACAGTTTTGTTGGTATGATTAGCTGGCCTATCAGGGTGACCGTGAATCTGACAAGGTCGGTCCAGTATCCTGTCAAGGGTGGATGGTCCATCCTGGTTTGCCTTTAGTGGCTTCTTCCGTTGACCAGGCTTCGGATTGTAAAATCCGGCGTTCACCGCCGTGTCGCATATATTACTGCGACTGTTGTGTTCGGTTCGTCGTGGCTTACCGTTGCCATCTCGAATTTCGGAAAAGTGCCCGGGTTGCTGGCGTTGTTGCTTTTACGAGCGAGCCAGTTGTCTTCTCTCGCACAAAAGCGAGTCATTACAGCGATAAGGGCTTTCATGGACTTGGGTCCTTCCTGGCCGAGGTGACGCGCTAGCCATTCATCCCGGACGCCATGTTTGAAGGCTGCGAGGGCTTCTGCGTACGGAAATCGACAATTTGGTTCTTTTTGACTAAGAACCTAGTCCAGAGCTCCCTGGCTGACTCGCCGGGCTTTTGGACAATATGACTTAAGTCATCGGCATCTAGTGACCGGACATATGTTCCTTGGAAGTTGTCTCGAAAGGCGTCTTCCAAGTCTTCCCAGCTACCAATAGAATTTTCTGGTAAACTGTTTAGCCAGTAGCGAGCTGGCCCTTTAAGCTTGAGAGGTATGTATTTAATGGCATGGAGGTTGTCTCCGCGAGCCATGTGAATATGGAGGAGGTAATCCTCAATCCACACCACAGGATCTATTGTTCCATCGTATGATTCGATGTTAATGGGTTTAAACCCGTCTGGAATTCGTGCTCCATTACCACGTCGGTGAAGCAGAGAGGGTGTGCGGCTCCTCTATGTTGGGCCACACTGTGAAGCACCTCTGGCGGACTCCGCTTACGGTTTTCGGACCGAGCGTGGTCGGGTCTGTTGTGGTCGTATAGATAACCGTCGTTACTAGTCGGGGCATGTCCCTGCGATCTGGGTGTCGGTTTTGTGTGTCCTGTTCTACCCTCCAGGTCTTGTTGGATGTCGCGAGTGTTCCCCCGAGCTGCTTTATTCTTGCTTGGGTGGCCGGATGGGTTGGTATGGTGCTCTGCTTGAGCTGTTGCTTTGTCCGGACCAAATTGTGGTCCGCCCACCGCGTTGTTTGATGGTGATGTGGGCTCCAACGCCCTGCCATCGTATCGAGGGAGCCACCTACTCTTGGGGTGGCTTTCGTCTGGGCCGCTAAGGCCGTTCTTCGGCGGCCAGGACCTCGGTCCATCTATCATTGAGCAAATCCTGGCTTGCTTGAAGCTGCAGCTATTTCTTCCTTAGGCTCGTTGCAGTGGCTATAAGCCTCCGTTTAAAGCGTTCCTGCTCGAGAGGTTCCTTAGGAACGATAAAATCCTCGCTGCCGAGGATCTCCTCTTCCTCGGAGAGTGGGAGATAGTTGCTTTCCTCCGAGTCTCCATATGTGGCCTGTTCATCAGGGTTGTCTTGCCCGCTTTCCTGTTCCTCCTGTTCGGATTCTACCTCAACAGGGTCTTCATTGTTCGGAGTGTGGTCTTTTCTGGTGCTAGCAGTGTTTTCTCTTGGGCGATGTGGCTTGGAGCGGCGCCGTGGGCGCCGGTGTTTGGACTGTGTACCAGGAGGTTTATTCTCGACTGGATCCTCCTTGTCATCGTCGGGAGCGTCGTCGGGTGTGTCTATCATACACACATCATACCAGGAAGTGGCCATCCCGTGTCTAGCGGGTAGAAAGCTCTGGCCCTGCCCCTAATCTCATCCATACCAGCGATGTCTTCGGAGCGGGGGTCAGGCGTGTTGGTTGGGTCTTCGACGGTGGCTATAAAGTGGGTGACGGGTGGGAAGCAAAATTCTCCATCACCCGCCGTAAGTTCGAACCGAACATAGTTCGGCGACGAGCCATCTGCCAGGGATAGGTTTTTTAATGAGTTTAGTAGGTCGCCCATGGGCGAGTGTTGGAAAACATCTGCGGCGCTGAACTTGAAGATCGATAACCGATCGAGTTTGGTATCCGCAGGCTCGCAGGGTTCGGAACTCGACACCGGAGAAGAGTCCGGGGTTCCGTTGATGCACATGCCGTACGCAGTGGAATCTGCGAGCGGCTCCAACACTGCAGAATCGGTAGCCCCCGCGATGGGGTTGAGCTTCCCATCTTCGGGCGACTTGATCTGCTCCGGATCTAAGGCCAGAGTTGCTACAGGAGCTCTCTCCTGGATGCGGCCCGATGACAGGTTTAAGCCATGTCCATCGGTGCGGCGGGGAGCGATTTCCGCGGTCTCGAATCCGTCGAAGATCAAGTCTCCACGGATGTCCGCAACGTAGTTCAAGCTTCCGAATCCGACCGATGGCTGGGGCGTGGCCGCCGATCTGCTCCGGATGGCTGCGAAGTTGGCCCGCAGACGGTTGCCGAACACGAAGATCTGTCCGGGGAGAAAGGTTTCTCCCTGGACAGCGTCATCATCGATGATTGAAGGGGCCATTAAACCTTTTGTCGATGGCGCAGTGGAACTCTCAATGAAAGCATCAATGTCGGTGTCAAAACCGGTGGATCTCGGGTAGGGGGTCCCGAACTGTGCGTCTAGGATCGATGGTAATAGGAGACGGGGGACACGATGTTTACCCAGGTTCGGGCCCTCTCTATGGAGGTAATACCCTACTTCTTGCTTGATTGATCTTGATGAATATGAGTGTTACAAGAGTTGATCTACCACGAGATCATAATGGATAAACCCTAGAAGCCTAGCCTATGTGAATATGGTAATGAATTTCTTACCCGGACTATGCTCTCCGGTTTATATAGACACCGGAGAGATCTAGGGTTACATGGAGTCGGTTACGTAAGAAGGAATCTTCACAGCTGGTCGCCTGGCTTGCCTTCCATGCCAAGGAGAGTTCAATCTGGACACGGGTATAGTCTTCGGCCTTCGTATCTTCACAGCTCATCAGTCCGGCCCAATGAATAACAGGTCGGACGCCCGAGGACCCCTTAGTCCAGGACTCCCTCAATAGCCACTAGGCAATCCGACCTGATTTGTCTGAAATGACCCTGGGTCACTAAGGAACTGAACGTGTTCCAACGGTCAGATTTCAAACACACGCGGTAGCTTGACTTGGGCTACAAGTAAAGCTGACTCATCCAGCTCTGGATAAGATTTGATCTCATTGTCTTCGCTCGAAGACATAGGATTTGGTTGAGCATCACTTCGGTCACTCTGACTTTGTTCACTTGGACACCACTTAACAGTACGATGGTTCCTATGACTCAACAAAGAAGAAAAGGAAACTACGAAACAACTATGTCTTCGCATTCCATAATCTTCATGTGAATGTCTTCTCGAGTCATAAGCTTCGGTGTGATTGTCTTCACATACCACCATTGTCTTCAATGTCTTCATACATTTTTAGGGGTCATCTCCGGTAGGTAAACCGAATTAATGAGGGACTACTACATGTGTTATCCTGCAATTCTCACAAACATATTAGTCCCTCAACCAGGTTTGTCGTCAAGATTGCCGGGCGCTCGGGAACAGGGGTCCCAGACTTGCTCGCTGCGGCCCGCGGGCGTGGCTCAAGTGGGGCCCATGCCCAGCTTCATCAGCTCAAGCTCAAGACCCTCGCGAGGGGCCAAGCCTTGCGGAGCGGGCGACAGGAACCTTCCTCCGGAGCAGCCTCATCGGGCAGGCTCACGAGGAGGCGGAGAGATCAAGGCAGGGTACCTCACGAGGGTGCCCCGTGACGCAAGCCATGACGATCGAGACCAGGCGGGCGCCACTCAAGCAGAAGTTGTCCTCGCTTCTCCTTTGGTGCAAAGGAGGCAAGCACGAGCCAAGGCATCGTGCAAAGGTTACCACTTCGTGCAACAAGACCAAGACCAGCAGAGCGGCAGGAAGGAGGTCATCGTGGAGCCTGTGACGGCCACCATCGTGAGCCTTTGGCGTGCGAAGACCAACTTTAGTCAGATATGTGTACTAGATGTTCCCCTTCAAAATGGCCAATTGTTGGCGCCCTTCCCGCTCATTATTTGGGCAGAGGCCCAGGGCCTCCCTCTATAAATAGAGCTAGCCACCACAGAGTAGAGGCAATCGGATAAGGCCCTAGCAGAGAGAGAGAGAGAGAGAGAGAGAGAGAGAGAGAGAGGCGATCGAACTCACCCAAGGAGTTCATCGCACCAGCCCAAGAACACCCCTCGCGAGGATGTTCTTCCTTTGTACTGTTCTTCATCAACCCCTGAGGCAATCCACCACACCACACACTGGAGTAGGGTATTACACCACAACGGTGGCCCGAACCAGTATAAACCTCGTGTCTCTTGTGTTGTTCATCGTTCATAGCTTAGATCCCTTGCTAACCATCGACGCGTGAGCTGGTATGGGAAAGATCTCCGTGCGCACCCTAGTGTTCGAACCTCAAGGGTCTCGCGGAACCCAACCGACATTTGGCGCCCGAGTAAGGTGCGCGGAATCCTTCTTCCGCTGGTCGCGGAGATCTTCCGTCGGTTCATGGTCGACGCCGCCGAAGCCAAGCTGAAGCGCTGGCTGCTCAGCGCCGCTCGAAGTCGCCTGAGACGGCTCCCGTCACGACACCCCGTCGTTCCCGTCGCTTTGCCACTAACGCCGCCACCGGCCCGGGAACGAGCAGCGAGCCTCGCCCTGCATCCATCGGTGAGGCGAGAAGGCCGCACCGCAACTCCTTCGGTCGCCCCTGCTGGTTCTTCGTCCCGCGCGCACCGCGCTCCCATGGAGGCTCGAGCCGCGCTCATCGCGGCAAACGAGCTCCTGCTCTACCGGCCCCTCGACGACGTGTACGAGGAGTGGCTCGACCGCATCGTGGAGCTCGTCCGCGCCGCGGGGGACTCCCCCGCGCCGTCCCTCTCGTTGCCTCGCCCTGCACCCCGCGCGGGAGGCCGGGAGCCGGAGGTGCCCCCGCCACCTCCTCCCCAAGAAGGCGCCTGCTCCAAAGCGCGTGGCCCGGCCGAGACCTCCGCGTCCGGCGCCAGCGCAGAACAAGAAAGGAGCTGCCAGAGATCCTCGTCCCCAAGAAGGTGCTCGCGTGCTCCAAGACTTTGAGCGCCGCGATCACGCCCAGCGCCACCACGCCAAGACCCCGCTGCTCCAGGCAGCGGTGCGCGGGAATCCACAAGAGCAAGCTCCACATCAGTAGAGAGCCCCGGTGGCCACCGCAGGCTGCCGCGCATTCACCGCCGAGCTACGCAGTGTTGCATGGCCCGGCAAGTTCAAGCCGGACCTGCCTCCTCGCTACGACGACACCGCCGACCCCGCGGAGTTCCTTCAGCTCTACGAGCTGGGCATCGAAGCCGCCAACGGGGACGAAAAGGTCATGGCTAATTGGTTCCCCGTGGCGCTGAAGGACGGGGCCCGAATCTGGCTCCTGAACCTGGCTCCTGGCATGATCTCCTCCTGGGAGGAGATGCGCACCCGCTTCATCGCCAACTTCCAAGGCACTCGCGACTGGCCTCCGGCCGTGGCGACATGCGCCGCATCAAGCAGAGCTGGGGAGACCCTATGTATACATCCAGCACTTCAACAACGCCCGCCTCAAAATCCCCAAGGTGACTGAGGAAGCCATCATCTCAGCCTTCTCCGATGGCGTGCGTGACGTCAAGATGAAGGAGGAGCTAGCAATGCATGAAGACCTATGCACGTCCCTGGAGCTGTTCAACTTGGCGACCAAATGCGCCAGGGCTGAGGAAGGGCGCCTCTCCCTCCTCGAGCTTCCGACTGCCGATCCAGAAGAGAAGAAGCCCAAGGCCAAGGATGTGAAGCGCAGGGGCCCACTGTCAGCGTCAGGGTTTAGTTAAATGGTGAATAGCCTTAAGCTAAGCACCTGGCAGGCCGGGCGCACGTCGGCCGGGCGAGTCGCCGCCGATGCGACCTCTGTCGCGGTTGAGTCCAGCAGCTGCTGCAGGCACGGGCGGCGGCTGAGAGCACCGGGGCGTAGCCCGTGGTCTCCCGCGTCCAGTGGGGCAGGTAGGAGGAGGAGGGGTGGCCGGAGCGCGCCGGAGAAGAGCTCGCGGCGGCGGCCGGAGCACGGCTTCGACGGGAGCAGGCTACGGGACATGGCAGGGGCTGCGGCAAGCTTGTCAGGCTCCTGGGAGGTTGCTGAGCGCAGTGGCAAGCTCGGGCGCTAGCTACCGTGGCCCTGGCCACGGCGGTGACATGGCCGGCGGCGAGGTGCTCGCGGTTTCGACAGGTAGCAGGGCTACGACATGAAATCGAGCACGAGGATGGAGGGGAAACGGAGGAGAGCTCACAGCGGTTTCGATGGCGTCGTGCGCGAGCTCGGGGGAGGCCTGGTGTAGCCGGAACGATGACGGCGATCTCGGGCGGCCGACGAAGAGGATGACGGTGGTGACGGCTCCAGAGGGCTTCCGGTGTCTCGTGGCTTGACGGAGAGGTGGCAGGCGACGGCGCGGAGCCTATGGAATCGACGGAGGGGTGAGGGGACGGCGGGGAGCGCGTCGGCGGTGAGCTGCGGTGACGACAACGCTTCGGCTGTCGCGGGAGAGGGCGACAGAGGCGGGGAGGAGGACAAGAGAGAGTGAGAGGGCCCGGGGTGCGTTGTGGCGACGTCCAGCGAGGCCAGAGCATCGAGGGGGAGGGCAAGCAGGCAGGTGGTGTGGCGCCCATGCGCGCGGGCGGCGAGCGCGTGCCCCTCGTCCTTCTGTCATCGCCAGGAGGACGATGACTGGCGGTTGGGCCAGTGGGCCTCATAGTGCTGGGCCGGCTGGAGACGCCAGGTAAGTTTCTCCCTTTTTCTTATTTTGTTTCTGTTTTCTATTTCTGACATTTGTTTTAACTTGGTTTTTGAACCAAACTAATTTTGTTGCTTCTGATAAGTTTTGCAGGGACTAAAAGGATTATTCCAAAGCCCCTCAACAAAAATCAGAATTATTGGAGCATATTTAAAATATATCAAATATGAATCCAATGCAAATAGATATTGAATTAATTCCAAATGCCCAAAATAAATATTTATGTGATCCTAAAAATATTGGTTTGAATTTTACTTCTGACCAATATTTTCAGAGAGAAACATGAGCATTTTCTTGGACCTATTTGGAGCAATTTTTATCTTGGTCATTTTCAAAAAGATTTCTGAGGCTTTCACATGTCCCCATTTCAGATTCATTTGAATTTTGAACATGATGCAAACATGAAGGCTAGCCTAGGTCATACCAGAAATAGGGATGTGACACCCCACCCACAGGTCACTTTGCCCGATGGGCCATGGGGTTCCGATATTGACCTGGTTGGCCAGTCAACATCTTGATGGGCACCCCAGTGGGCACCGATATCGGGCCCACGCCATAAACGCATAAAAATAAATAGATAAATTACTAATTAATTAAATTAGTTCATTAAAACCCTAATCTCTCAGTGACTACTGGGCCCCACCCGCTAATTAACCCATTTAGTTAGTCTAGACCCCCTGTTAGTGCCCCTGACAATGACATGTGGGTCCCACTGGACCCACCTGTCAGGTTTGACTGGTCAACAGACCATTTGACTTGTTGACGTCACCCTGATGTCATGCTTACATCATCATTTACTATTCTGGATAATTCGAATTGAAATAAATAATAAAAATCAGAAAATGATTAATCTTTAGAAAAACATAGAAAATAAACCGTAGCTCAAATGAAAATGTTTTCTACATGAAAGTTGCTCAGAACGACGAGACGAATCCGGATATGCAACCCATTCCTCCGCCACACATCCCTAGCATAGCAAACACACAACTTTCCCCCTCTAGTTCATCTATCCAGAAACGTGAAACATCGGGAATACTTTCCCGGATGTTTCCCCCCTTCGCCGGTATCACCTACTACCGCGATTGGGCACCACTAGCAATGCTCATTGTCATGTCATGCATCGTCATGTATATGTTTGCATTGTATTTATTTTTTCTTCCCCCTCTTCTCTCGCTAGACTCCGAGACCGACGCCGCTGCTACCAAGTACGACTACGGTGTTGACGACCCCTCCTTCTTGGCTGAGCTTCCAGGCAAGCCCCCCCTTGATCACCAGATATCACCTATTCTTCTCTCTATTGCTTGCATTAGAGTAGTGTAGCATGTTACCACTTTCCGTTAATCCTATCCTAATGCATAGCCTGTCCTTGCTACTACTGTTGTTACCTTTACCTGCAATCCTACATGCTTAGTATAGGATGCTAGTATTCCATCTGTGGCCCTACATTCTTGTCCATCTGCCATGCTATACTATCGGGCCGTGATCACTCGGGACGCGATCACGGGTATATACTTATATACATATTATATGATACCTGTGGTGACTAAAGTCGGGTTGGCTCATAGGGTACCCGCGAGTGGATCTTTGTGGCAGAGCGATAGGGCAGGTTGAGACCACCTAGGCGAGAGGTGGGCCTGGCCCTGGTCGGCGTTCGCGGTTACTTCATAATAACACGATTAACGAGATCTTGGTATTTGATCTGAGTTGGGTCGTTGACCTTATACGCACTAACCGCCACGTGGGACAAGATATGGGCAACCGACGTCGTGGTATCAGCCGAAGCCTTCGTGACGTCAGCGACTAAGCGGCGCGCGCCGGATTGGACTGGAATGCCTGCTCTTGTATTAGGGAGGCTAGGTCTGCTTCCGGCCGCCCTTGCAACATGCAGGTGTGCAATGGGCGATGGGCCCAGACCCCTGCGCCATAGGATTTAGACCGGCGTGCTGACCTCTCTGTTGTGCCTAGGTAGGGCTGCGACGTGTTGATATTCCGAGGCCGGGCATGACCCAGGAAAGTGTGTCCGGCCAAAGGGTATCGAGCGTGTCGGGTAATGTGGTGCACCCCTGCAGGGAAGTTTATCTATTCGAATAGCCGTGATCTTCGGTAACAGGACGATCCGGAGTTGTACCTTAACCTCATGACAACTAGAACTAGATACTTAATAAAACACACCCTTCCAAGTGCCAGATACAACCCGGTGATCGCTCTCCAATAGGGCGACGAGGAGAGGATCGCCGGGTAGGTTATGCTATGCGATGATACTTGGTGAACTTACCATCTACTCTCTTCTAGATCCTACAAGATGGAGGCTGCCAGAAGCATAGTCTTTGATAGGATTAGCTATCCCCCTCTTATTCTGGCATTCTGCAGTTCAGTCCACAAATATTGCCCTTTACACAGATACCCATGCATAAGTAGTGTAGATCCTTGCTTGCGAGTACTTTGGATGAGTACTCACGGTTGCTTTTCTCCCCCTTTCCCCCCTTTCCTTTCTTCTTGGTTGTCGCAACCAGATGCTGGAGCCCAGGAGCCAGACGCCACCGTCGACGATGACTCCTACTACACCAGAGGTGCCTACTTCTATGTGCAGGCTGCTGACGACGACCAGGAGTAGTTTAGGAGGATCCCAGGCAGGAGGCATGCGCCTCTTTCGATCTGTATTCCAGTTTGTGCTAGCCTTCTTAAGGCAAACTTGTTTAACTTATGTCTATACTCAAATATTGTTGCTTCCGCTGACTAGTCCAAGATCGAGCACTTGTATTCGAGCCTTCGAGGCCCCTGGCTTGTATTATGATGCTTGTATGACTTATTTATGTTTTTAGAGTTGTGTTGTGATATCTTCCCGTGAGTCCCTGATCTTGATCGTACACGTTTGCGTGCATGATTAGTGTACGATTGAACCGGGGGGCGTCATTTGATAACGGGATCACATCATTAGGAGAATGATGTAATGGACAAGACCCATCCGTTAGCTTAGCATAATGATCATTCAGTTTATTGCTATTGCTTTCTTCATGTCAAATACATATTCCTTCGACTATGAGATTATGCAACTCATGGATACCGAAGGAATACCTTGTGTGCTATCAAACATCAAAACATAACTGGGTGATCATAAGGATGCTCTACATGTATCTCCGAAGGTGTTTGTTGAGTTGGCATAGATCGAGATTAGGATTTGTCACTCTGAGTATCGGAGAGGTATCTCCGGGCCCTCTCGGTAATACACATCACAAGCTTGCAAGCAAATGACTAAGGAGTTAGTCACAAGGTGATGTATAAAGGGACGAGTAAAGAGACTTGCCGGTAACGAGATTGAACTAGGTATGAAGATATCGACGATCGAATCTCGGGCAAGTAACATACCGATGGACAAAGGGAATTACGTATGTTGTCATAACGGTTCGACCGAGAAAGATCTTCGTAGAATATATAGGAGCCAATATGGGCATCCAGGTTCCGCTATTGGTTACTGACCGGAGAGGCGTCTCTGTCATATCTACATAGTTCTCCAACCCATAGGGTCCGCACGCTTAACGTTCATTGACGATATAGTGTTATATGAGTTATATGTTTTGGTGACCAAATGTTGTTTAGAGTCCCGGATGAGATCACAGACATGACGAGTAGTCTCGAAATGGTCGAGAGGTAAAGATTGATATATAGGACGATGGTATTTGGACGCTGGAAGTGTTTCGGGACGTAGCGGGAAGGAATCTGGTCACCGAAAGGTTTTCCCAGCACCCCCCGGCATGTTATGGGCATTATGGGCCAAAGGAGGGGACAGACCAGCCCACAAGGGGGCTGGTGCGCCCCCTCCCTTGTTTGGCCAGCCCTAGGGAAGGAAAAGAGGGAGGTCTAGCCCCTCCTACCTTTCCCTCTAATGGGAGAAAGGAAGGGGGGCTCCCTCCCTTGCCTTTCCCCGCACTCCAAATAAGGAAAGCGGGGGGGGCTTGGGAGGGACCCCAAGTAGGATTCCTCCTACTTGGGCACCTCCTTTGGCTGCTCCTCCCTCCCTCCCTCCCACCTATATATATGTGGGAGGGGGGCGCCTAGCACACAATAGACAATTGCCAAGCCATGTGCGGCGCCCCCTCTACCGTTTACACCCCCGGTCATATTCGTAGTGCTTAGGCGAAGCCCTGCGAAGATCACTTCACCATCACCGTCACCATGCCATCATGCTGCCGGAACTCATCTACTACCTCGTCGTCTTGCTGGATCAAGAAGGCGGAGGACGTCACCGAGCTGAACGTGTGCTGAACGCGGAGGTGTCGTACGTCCGGTACTCGATCGGTTGGATTGCAAACAAAGTTCGACTACATCAACCGTGTTGTGAAACGCTTCTGCTTACGGTCTGCGAGGGTGCGTAGACACACTCTCCTCCTCTCATTGCTATGCATCTCCATGGATAGATCTTATGTGTGCGTAGATTTTTTTTTGTTTTCCATGGAACGTTTCCCAACAGTAATTTGTATAGGTGCATGTATTGCAATGCTTGAAAACGAGGCCTAGGGTCCGTACTTTCGCTAGTGCAATCTCTCAACAATGCTAATATAATTGGATCATATAACCATCCCTCAACGTGCGATGAAGAATCGCTCCAAAGTTCCTATCTAGCGGAGAACATAGGAAGAAATTGTATGTAGCTATTCTTTCTAATCGATCTATCCAAGAGTTCGTACTAAAATAACACCAAGTTATTCTTTCCGGTCGATCTATCAAGTGTTCGTACTAAAATAACACTAAGTTATTCTTTCTGGTCGATCTATCAAGAGTTCATACTAAAATAATACCAAAGCAAATTTAAATTCATAATACTCAATCCAGCACGAAGAACCTCAAAGAGTGCCCCAAGATTTCTACCGGAGAAACGGAAGACGAGAACGTGCATCAACCCCTATGCGTAGATTACTATTACGTCCATTTTGCATCATGTTTTATTACTGTTATTTATGATGTTTGTATCCATAATAATGCTTTTTGGAGAAATTATAATGCCTTTTCTCTCATAATATGCAAGGTATACACAAAGAGGGAGAATTTCGGCAACTGGAAATCTGGACCTGGAAAAGCTACGTCAGGCTACCTATTCTGCACAACTCCAAACAAGTTGAAACTTCATGGAGATTTTTTATGGAATATTTGAGGAATATTGGAGAAAATAACTACAAGAGGGCGCCCACCAGGTGGGCACAACCCACTTGGGCGGGCCAGGCAGCCCAGGCGCGCCCTGGTGGGCTGTGCTCACCCAGGCCCACCTCCGGTGCCCGTCCTCTGGTATATATGTGATTTTGACCTAGAAAAAACAAGGAGCGGACTTTCGGGACAGAGCGCCGCCGTCTCGAGGCGGAACTTGGGCAGGAGCACTTTTGCCCTCCGGTGGAGCGATTCTGCCGGGGGAACTTCCCTCCCGGAGGGGGAAATCATCGTCATCATCATCACCAACAACTCTCCCATCTTTGGAGGGCAATCTCCATCAACATCTTCAACAACACTATCTCATTTCAAACTCTAGTTCATCTCTTGTGTTCAATCTTATTACCGGAACTATAGATTGGTACTTTTGGGTGACTAGTAGTGTTGATTACATCTTGTAGTTGATTACTATATGGTTTATTTGGTGGAAGATTATATGTTCAGATCCAATATGGTATTTAATACTCCTCTGATCATGAGCATGATTATCATTTGTGAGTAGTAACTTTTGCTCTTGAGGTCATGGGAGAAATCATGTTGCAAGTAATCATGTGAACTTGATATGTGTTCGATATTTTGATAGTATGTATGTTGTGATTCCCTTAGTGGTGTCATGTGAACGTCGACTACATGACACTTCACCATATTTGTTCCTAAGGGAATGCATTGTGGAGTAGCAATTAGATGATGGGTTGCGAGGGTGACAGAAGCTTAAACCCCAGTTTATGCGCTATTCCGTAAGGGACCGATTGGATCCAAAAGTTTAATGCTATGGTTAGAATTTATTCTTAATACTTTTCTCATAGTTGCAGATGCTTGCGGGAGGGTTAATCATAAGTAGGAGGTTTGTTCAAGTAAGAACATCACCTAAGCACCGGTCCACCCACATATCAAATTATCAAAGTAGCGAACACAAATCAAACCAACATGATGAAAGTGGCTAGATGAAATTCCCGTGTACCCTCAAGAACGCTTTGCTTATCATAAGAGACCATTTTGGCCTGTCCTTTGCCTAAAAAAGGATTGGGCTACCTTTCTGCACTTTTGTTACTACTATCGTTACTTGCTCGTTACCAATTATCTGGCTATCAAACTACTCGGCTACTTACAATTTCAACACTTGCAGACATTACCTTGCTGAAAACCACTTGTCATTTCCTTCTACTCCTCGTTGGGTTCGACACTCTTACTTATCGAAAAGAGCTACAATTGATCCCCTATACTTGTGGGTCATCAAGGCTATTTTCTGGCACCGTTGCCGGGGAGCGAAGCGCCTTTGGTAAGTGGAATTTGGTAAGGAAACATTTATATAGTGTGCTAAAATTTCTTGTCACTTGTTATTATGGAAAACAATCCTTTGAGGGGTTTGTTTGGGGTATCTTTACCTCGACCAGAACCACTTCGGTGTATCTTTACCTCGACCAGAACCACAATTAGCTACTCCTCAACCTACTGCACCTATTGAAAATATTGAATATAAAATTCCTTCGGGTATGATAGAACAACTGCTAGCTAATCCTTATGCAGGAGATGGAACCGAACATCTTGATATGCACTTGATATATGTGGAACAAATTTGTGGATTGTTTAAGCTTGCAGGTTTGCCCAGCCAGGGATGAAGTTATGAAAAAGGTTTTCCCTTTATCTTTGAAGGTAAAAGCATTGGCATGGTATAGGCTATGCGATGATATTGGATCTTGGAATTGGAATCGTCTGAAATTGGAGTTCCACCAAAAAATTTATCCTATGCATCTAGTTCATCGTGATCGGAATTATATATATAATTTTTGGCCTCGTGAAGGATAAAGTATCGCTCTAGCCTAGGGGAGGCTTAAGTCAATGTTATATTCATGCCCCAATCATGAGCTCTCAAGAGAAATTATTATCCAGAATTTTTATGCTCGGCTTTCTCGTAATGATCAAACCATGCTTGATACTTCTTGTGCTGGTTCTTTTATGAAAAAGACTATTGAATCCTGGTGGGATCTTTTGGAAAGAATTAAAAGCAACTCTGAAGATTGGGAACTCGACGAAGGTAAAGAGTCAGGTATTAAGCTTAAGTATGATTGTGTTAAATCTTTTATGGATACCGATGCTTTTCAAAAGTTTAGCACTAAATATGGACTTGACTCTGAGATAGTAGCTTCCTTTTGTGAATCATTTGCTACTCATGTTGATCTCCCTAAATAGAAGTGGTTTAAATATCACCCACCTATTAAAGAAGAAACTAAAGAACCGGTACCAGTTAAAGAAGAATGTATACTTTATAATGTTGATCCAGTTGTTCCTTCTGCTTATATTGAGAAACCACCTTTCCCTGTTAGGATAAATGAACATGCTAAAGCTTCAACTGTGGATAACAAAAGCTATATTAGAACACCTAAACCCGATGAACAAATTAAAGTAGAACCTAGTATTGCTATGGTTAAAGATCTCTTGGAAGAAGATATGGATGGGCATGTTATTTACTTCTATGAAGAAGCTGCTAGAATTGCCAAACCTGATAAAAAGGATAAACGTAGACCTGTTGTTGGCATGCTCATCATCTCAGTTAAAATAGGAGATCACCGTTATCATGGTTTATGTGACATAGGTGCTAGTGTGAGTGATATCCCTTACACCTTATATCAAGAAATTATGAATGACATAGCACCCATAGAGATAGAAGACATAGATGTTACTATTAAAATTGCTAATAGAGACACTATATCACCAATTGGGACTGGCAGAGATGTTGAAGTCTTGTGTGGGAAAATAAAATACCCTACCGATTTTCTTGTTCTTGGTTCCCCACAAGATGAGTTTTGTCCCATTATCTTTGGTAGATCTTTCTTGTACACCATTAATGCTAAAATAGATTGTGAGAAACAAACTGTCGGTGTTAGTTTTGGTGATGAATCTCATGAGTTTAATTTTTCCAAGTTCAGTAGATCATGAAAAAGAATTTCCTAGTAAATATGAATTAATTGGTCTTGCTTCTATTACTGTGCCTCCTACTGATCCATTGGAACAATATTTGCTAGACCATGAAAATGATTTACATATGCATGCAAGAAATGAAATAGATAAGATTTTCTTTGAAGAACGTCCTCTGCTTAAACACAATTTTCCTATTGAAACTCTGGGAGGTCCTCCTCCACCTAAAGGTGATCCTGTGTTTGAATTAAAACAATTGCCAGACACTTTGAAATAGGCTTGTCTTAAAGAAAAGAAGATATATCCTATTATTATTAGTGCTAACCTTTCAGAACATGAAGACGAAAGATTATTGAAAGTTCTAAGGAAGCACCGAGCTGCTATTGGATATACTCTTGTTGATTTGAAGGGCGTTAGTCCCACTCTATGTCAGCACAAAATTAATATGGAGCCTGATGCTAAACCCGTTGTTGATCACCAACGCCGGTTAAATCCGAAGATGAAAAAATTGGTAAGAACGGAAATACTAAAACTTCTGGAAGCAGGTATAATCTATCCTATAGCCGATAGTAGATGGGCAAGTCATGTTCATTGTGTCCCCAAGAAAGGAGGTATAACTGCTGTTCCTAATGATAAGAATGAACTTATTCCACAAATAATTGTTACATGCTATAGAATGGTAATTGATTTTAGAAAACTAAACAAAGCAACTAGAAAAAATCATTACACTCTGCCTTTTATTGATCAAATGCTTGAAAGATTATCTCAGCACACACATTTTGGCTTCATTGATGGATATTCTGGTTTTCACAAATACCTGTTTCTCAACCTGATCAAGAAAAGACCACTTTTACTTGTCCCTTTCGAACTTATGCTTATAGACATATGCCTTTTGGTTTATGTAATGCACCTGCTACCTTTCAAAGATGTATGACTGCTATATTCTCTGACTTTTGTGAAAAGACTATTGAGGTTTTCATGGACAACTTCTCTGTTTATGGGAAGTCTTTTGATGAATGTTTAAGCAATCTTGATCGAGTTTTGCAGAGATGTGAACAAACAAATCTTGTCTTGAATTGGGAGAAGTGTCACTTTATGGTTAATGAAGGCATTGTCTTGGGTCATAAAATTTCTAAAATAGGTATTGAAGTGGAGAAGGCCAAGGTTGATGCAATTGATAAAATGCCATGACCTAAAGATATAAAAGGTATTCGTAGTTTCCTAGGTCATGCTGGTTTCTATAGGAGATTTATCAAAGACTTTTCTAAAATTTCTAGGCCGCTTACGAGTCTTTTGCAAAAGGAGATTCCTTTTGTTTTTGATGATGATTATTTAGAAGTCTTTGGAACACTCAAGAAAGCCTTAATTGTACACCTATTGTTCAACCACCTCATTGGAACTTGCCTTTTGAAATTATGTGTGATGCTAGTGATTATGCTGTTGGTGCTGTTCTAGGACAAAGAGTTGATAAGAAACTGAATGTTATTCATTATGCTAGTAAAACTCTAGACAATGCTCAAAGAAATTATGCTACTACTGAAAAGGAATTCTTAGCAGTGGTGTTTGCTTGTGATAAATTTAGACCTTATATTGTTGGTTCCAAAGTAACTGTTCACACAGACCATGCTACTATTAAATATCTTATGGAAAAGAAAGATGCTAAACCTAGACTTATTCGATGGGTTCTCTTCTTACAAGAATTTGATTTATAGATCACTGATAGAAAAGGAGCTGAGAACCCCGTAGCTGATAATTTATCTAGGCTTGAAAATGTGCCTGATAACCCACTACCTATTGATGATAGTTTTCCTGATGAGCAGTTAGCTACAATAAATGTTGCTCGTAGTACTCCTTGGTATGCTGACTATGCTAATTACATTGTTGCTAAATATTTACCACCTAGCTTTACATACCAACAAAAGAAAAAAATTCTTCTATGATTTAAGACATTACTTTTGGGATGACCCACATCTTTATAAAGAAGGAGTGGATGGTATTATTAGACGTTGTGTACCTGAGCATGAACAAGGACAAATCCTACGAAAATGTCACTCTGAAGCTTATGGAGGGCATCATGCTGGAGACAGAACTGCTCACAAGGTATTGCAATCTGGATTTTATCGGCCTACTCTCTTCAAGGATGCCCGTAAGTTCGCCTTATCTTGTGATGAATGTCAAAGAATAGGTAATATCAGTAAGCGTGAAGAAATTCCTATGAATTATTCACTTGCTATTGAACCATTTGATGTTTCGGGATTTGATTACATGGGACCTTTTCCTTCCTCTAATGGGTATACATATATTTTGGTTGCTGTTGATTATGTTACTAAATGGGTAGAAGCTATTCCAACCAGCAGTGCTGATCACAACACCTATATTAAAATGCTTAAGGAAGTTGCTTTCCCAAGGTTTGGAGTCCCTAGATATTTAATGACTGATGGTGGTTCACAGTTTATTCATGGCGTTTTCCGTAAAATGTTTGCCAAGTATGATGTTAACCATAGAATTGCATCACCTTATCATCCCTAGTCTAGTGGTAAAGTTGAGCTTAGCAATAGAGAAATAAAATTAATTTTGCAAAAGACTGTTAATAGGTCCAGGAAGAATTGCTCTAAGAAATTAGATGATGCACTTTGGGCTTATAGAAAAGCATATAAAAATCCTATGGGTATGTCTCCTTATAAAATGGTTTATGGAAAAGCTTGTCATTTGCCTCTTGAGTTAGAACATAAAGCATATTGGGCCATCAAAGAGGTTAACTCTGATTTCAAACTTGCTGGTGAAAAGAGGTTAGTTGATATCAACTCATTAGATGAATGTAGAACCCAAGCTTGTCGGCGTTCTGGGAACGGGGGTCCCAAGACTTGCCTGCCTGCGGCCCACGGCGTGGCTAAGCAGCAGGCCGTACGGCCCATCTTCGTCACAAGGCATCCAAGACCCTCGCGAGGGGCCAAGCCTCACGAGGCGAACGGCACAAGGCCTCCTTTGGAGTGGCCTAGCCAGGCAGGCTCACGAGGAGCGAAGATATCAAGGCAAGGCGAACCTCACGAGGCTCTCGTGACGTGAGCCATGACGAACGGTTCCAGGCGGGTGCCAGGCGGGCGCCGGAGCGCGCAGTGTCCCTATTTCCTCTTTGGTGCAAAGGAGGCAAGCACAGGCGAAGAGTACCGAGGCATCAGGCAAAGGTTGCCATATTGGTGCAACAAGACCAAGACCAGGAGGACGGCAAGGTGGAGGTCATCCTGGAGCCCAAGACGGCGTCACCCCAGAGCTTTTCGCAGGCGAAGACCGCTTTTGTAAGGATAGCTTCTACTAGCTGTCCCCCTTCAAATTTGCCCGCCGTTGTTGGCTCACTTCCCGCTCAACATTTGGGAAGAGGACCAGGGCCTACATAAGTAGAGCTAGCCACCATAGTAGAGGCATCTGATCTTAGCTGGATCCAACTCGAACAGATCGAGAAGCCAACACTCCCACAAGAACACCTCGACCTTAGGAGGTTGTTCTTCCCTTGTACTGTTCATCATCAGCCCAAGAGGCAATCCACCACCACCACACTGGAGTAGGGTATTACACCACAATGGTGGACTAAACCAGTATAAACCCTGTGTCTCTTTGTGTTGCGAGTTCGACGAGTTCGTCCACAAGATCTTAGCAAGCTAGAGCGTAGATCGGTAGGAGGGAAAGACTTCTCGCGCACCTCAGTGTTCGAACCTTAAGGATTTGCCGGAACCCCACATCCGACATTTGGCGCGCCAGGTAGGGGTGTGCCGTAGTTTCCCTTCCATTAGTTCGTCGCCAAGCGCCACCCCCCATGGTCCGGGCCGGATACCGTACGGTCATCCCCAGGACGCCATCATGGGCGGAGCAACGTGGAGCGTGGGACACCACGGCGAGGTGTTCGGGGTGACGGCCCCGGAGGCCTACGTGCCCCGCATGGTGGACCAGGGGTACGCACCAGAGGATGACATCGGCTCGTTCGCTGGAGAAGATAGGGGAGAAGGGGCGCTAGGAGCTGGAGCTTTCCAAGAGCTAACGGAGAACCACGACGATCGCGCCAACAGCGGCAATTACAGGGTACCGCTAGTCTCTCAAGAACAGGCTTACACTAACCGTGGACTACAGATGAACCAGGTTGCCGCGTCGATCGGCGACCTAGGCGCGGCGACACTCGCTCCAACAAGGGAGACACGCTGGGGACCACCGAGAGGGAGCCAGGAGCAAGGCCCCTCCCCGCGGCGCGCGACGCCTGACGATACCCGGAGGTAGGCCCTCTGCCGGGGAGGCCTCGCCAACCCTTCCCCCGGTAGAGGACCTGTGGTCGCCGAGGGAACCACTGGCGTCCTCTTTCTCTCCTCTGTTTCGTCCTGGTCTCCGGTCGGCTCAGAGGAGGTCGAGAGCGGTGCAAGGCAGGGCCCTCGTCTGGCGATATGAAGCAAGGCCGGTACCTGTGAAGAAGGCCCGGTGCCTGTGAAGCTCGCCGCCCGTGACACTCTCACGTAATAATGAGTTGGGGCTGTACACACCCCGGAGTCTCAGGGGTGCCGGCCTCAGGCCCTGGGGCTCCCTCCCATGCCTAGTGGCAGCACTTAGCTCCGCGCTGGTGAGAAGACTTGAAGACCAGAAGACTAGACTAGGTGCCGGACGCGACCTTTTGCTTTGGATCTTTCCTTCTGTAGCTTTGCTTTCTAGATCTGGATTTGAGTTGACGCTGAGTTTCTATTGATGCGTGTGGGGGGAGCCTTTTCTCGTTTGAGCAATTTCTTGCCTTCTGGTCCTCGCTTTGTTTGGGACTCATGTCCGTCGCCTTTCCCTCATGAGCTCCTTGCGAGTGGGACTGCGCGAAGCATGCACGCCCCGAGCGCACGCTGCAACTGGTGCCCACCTTGCGTGGGGCCCCTTCCGACAGGGCGGCGAGCTCCACAAGGTTCTCAGGAGCTCGGCACATCGCAGCCTTGCTCAAGGCTAGCGCTGACTAAGGTAAACCAAGGCAGAAAACTCGCATCAGGATTCACAAGTTCACGAGGACATAAACTCACACCGCATGAAAAATAAAAACTGTGATTTGCTTACATGAGGGGCTCCCCCTCTCAAAATGCTCTTACAAGTTTCCAAGGGTCACGCCTGAGTTTGCGCGCAGGGAGAAATGATAGGAGAACAAGGGATCAGCCGGAAATGTCGCTCACTGCGTCACTCGCAGATGCGTCACTCGCATCGTCGCCGTCTTCATCGGCATCATCACCGTCATCGGCGACGCCCCGTCGCCATCATCCACCACACCGCCTTCGTCTGCGATGACCATGACCGCATCATCCTCCGAAGCGAAGGCCCTGACCAACGTGTCCACACGGTCCTCGACCCGGCGCGCTAGGTCGCCCCAAACAGCCGTGGGTACGGGGGCGATGGCGGCGTCAAAGTCAAAGTTGGGGTCGACATTCAGGAGGTGGCTGAAGACGCACAAGAAAGCGCGCTCAAGCAAGCCGCGCTCCCTTTCCTCCACAAGCTGGCGAGCTTGGGCAGATGAAGCCTCCAGGCGCGTCACCACTTCGGTGAAGAAGGTCAGGTGGCTAGCGTAATCATTTGAGCGAGGAGTCGGTGCCTCCACATCGCAAATGTGGCCCAGGGCGATGTTGGCCCTGTTCCGAAGATCTTGAATCATGGTGGCATGCTCGCGCTCCAGCATTCGATGTTGGAGCACCTCCTCCATGTTTCGTCTCGCGACGGCCTCTGCGTCGTCAGCCCGCTTACGGAGGGAAGCCAGCTCGGCGCGGGCGGAGGGCAAGTCCGCCTGCACCGACACTAGGGCATCGGCCGTGGCTTCCGCACGTCTCTCAGCCTCGTCCAACCTGGGCCTGAGGGCAGCGGCCCTGCCCTCATCCTCCATGCCCGCGAGCTTCAACCTCAGATCGTACCTGCCCTCCAGGTCTGCGCGAACCTCGGCCACCCGGCGGTTCACCTCCTCCTCAACTCCGGCCTCGCGAGCCTCAACGGCGTCTTCTGCTTGGGCAACTTGACGCTCCCTCGTCTCCAGTTGCTCGAGCTCGCGGCTGCGCTCCATGGCCTCCAGGGCCAGCGCCTCCTCGCGCTTCCGGACCCCCTCTTCCTCCGCAGGAGTCCCCCTCAGCGACACAAGAGCAGCCTTGCGCACCTCCACCTGCTGCTCAAGAGACGCGCTCCAGGCCTGGAGTTCCCACGCGCGCTTCTCCGCAGCCTCGCGGCGGCGATCAGCCTCGCGAGACTCCTCTAAGGCCCGAGAGCGGGCTTCGTAGGAAATCTTGAGAGACGCCTCAGCCTTTGCGTTCTCAAGGTCACGCTGATAGCTGCCAAGGTTGATGGCCACCTTCAGTTATCGCCGCTCCTCTGCTAGCCGGAGACCTTCGGCCTCAAGACGTGAATCAACACTCACGAGCTCTTCACCAAGCCGGCCCATCACAGTCATCACCTCCTAAAAGAGCTCATGGCGAACCATGCTCTGCCCGTGCTCAAGCTCGAACGCCCGGCCTTCTTCGCCCTCCGCCTCGG
This sequence comes from Aegilops longissima, assembly GCA_021605205.1. Classification (NCBI taxonomy): domain Eukaryota; kingdom Viridiplantae; phylum Streptophyta; class Magnoliopsida; order Poales; family Poaceae; genus Aegilops; species Aegilops longissima. The sequence continues at coordinate 336,697,134 of CM038678.1, forward strand.
GGGCTGCAGGCGGGGCGCCACGCGGTACACCACCCCTCGGCAGGAGGCTGGGGGCTGGCGCCGTACCCGACACCATCCCGTCTTCACGAGAAGCCCAAGCCTGCTGGGGCTTGCTGCTTGAGGAGGAGCCGAGAATACAAGCCAACAAGTTGCCGCCGATGATCAGCGGAGGAGTCTTGGGCACGCCTGCCAAGCTCCACGCCTGGCCAATGGGGAGGGGTGACGAGGCTGCAGGATCAGCACGCCAGGAAGGCATGTGTGCCCCTTCAACCAACTCCGCCCCAGGGGCAGGACTCGGAGTGCTCGAGGCAGGCGGAAGAGTTGAAGAAGAAGGAGGCCGTTTCTCAGGAGGCTCAACAGCCTCAGTGGAAGGGGTCCTGAAAGACTGGCGTTAGAGGAAGAAAGCAGCACATGGAAAGCCATAACTGCGCGGTACATACACGTCAATGGCGATGTACTTCCTCCGCTTTAGCGGTCCGAAGATGTTGCTGCCGCTGGGGGATCCTTTCCTCTTGCGGAGCTCCTCAAAGTCCACACAAAGGCGACCGGAACGCTGGACGTGACGGTCGGTGCGCGGCGGAACCGAAGAAGAGCTCGGGAAAATGTCTTCAGGGGAGCTCGTCAGCTTGGAGCTCCTCAAAGTCCACACAAAGCGACGGAGCGCTGGGCGTGACGGTCGGTCAAGTAGCGGAACGAAGAAGAGCTCGGGAAAATGTCTTCAGGGGAGCTCGGCCGCGGTGAACAGCCGGGCACCGTTTCACCATGACCTCCCAAGGCCCCTGGAGCCTTGGCCTCGGGAGCCGCATGCAACGTCTCCTCAACAACCGACGCCTCAAGATGGGGGTGACAAGCTCCTGAGGATGATGCCCCAGGATCACCACTCGGCGCGTGCTCCTCAGCACTTAAGCCGCCGGTCTCCGCCTGGGCTCACCCACCTGCACCATCACTCGGGGCGAGCCCAGCATCAGGGGCAGGGAAGGGAACCACGACGACAGGGTTCTCCCGAGGCCCCTCCAGGCCGACCGGTCGCGGCCCCCATTCATCGAAGAGAGGCATGGCCTTTACAAATTCATCCTTATTCTCACAGCGGTACATCAGGCAACTATTCCTGGGCAGATCGGCCGGCAGAGAGACACCCATCAGGACCCTGAGCACAGTCCCTCGCGTCCCAAGGAGGAGCCTGGACTCCTGAAACCTCATGTGGTCTTAGCTTCTGAGTAAGGTCCACATGGGGCGAGAATGGCGCTGAAGCGGAGCGACCCGGCGTCGGACGAATTCCTTCACCACCGTCGGTGCAGTTACGCCGCGATCCTTCAGCAACTTCAACCTGAGCCAGACACGGGCAAGGCCGGGGCTCGCGAGCCGCTGATGGACCCAGCTGGGGTTAGGGACAGCGGGCCCCGACGGAGCCTGAAGTAGAGGACTGAGCACACCGGCATCAACGAGCACCCATCGTATGCGGAAGTCACTCGTGGATGGAGGAAGCTCGAAATCGATCCCTCGCTTCATTGTCGCAGCTACAGCACTGAAGCTCACGCACCTCGAGCACTTCCGAGGGTCGGCGGATCTGTGAGAAGAAGTGGCGGAAGAGAGCCACCGAAGGAGCAATGCCCACCATGTCTTCGCACACGAAGGCGAAGACGGAAAGAAGTTTCACGGACTAAGGATCGAGATGCAGCATGTGGATCTGATAGTGCTCAAGCACATCATTGAAAAAGGCGGAGAAGGGAGGAATCAGGCCCGCCCAGAGGGCGTCAATGAAGATTGGGATCTCAGTGGCCGTCTGAGCCGAGCGAGTGCGAGACGCGGGCCAAGCCACCGTCTCCCCCACTCATTGAAGCTGGAGGCAAGCATCAGACGCACCTTGTCCATGGCTTCGTCGTTAAGCACCCGAGACCGGCCGGCGCCGCCTTGAAGAAGCGGAAGCCTTGTCAAGGAGGCAAGGACTATTCCCTTCTCGACTTCTTGTCGATGTACAAAAAGACTTTTGTACCCTATAACTGTGCACGGGTAGTCTGAGCGGGCACCACCGCCCGAGCAAGGCAAGGGAGGTGAGCCAAGGTAAGGCCGAAGCTTCGAAAAGGAACAGAACAGCGCCAAGACCAAGACCACAAGGAGCAAAGGGACAAAGCGGACTCCCCGGCAAGATCCTTGCCGGAAGCGGTTTTGGTAAACCCGCAAGACCCTTGCCGGGCAGCTCAAATCCCACACCTACGGGCGAATCACCCTTGAGTCCACTTGCCCCCATGGGGCAAGGATTCAGGAGACATCCCGTGGTGGCATGCGAGATCTTTGTGAAGACATTCAAGATTAGATACACACTATAGAAGATGGCGACCCTTGGCGGAATCCCAGCCAAGGAGGACCACAAGGCCCCGGCAAGAGCCTTGCCGGGATGACAAGAGTGCCACGGCAAGACCCTTGCTTAGGGGCTACGGCAAACCCTTGCCAAGGACACCCGTGGGGCCACCATCGTGCCCACGCCAATCAAACCTTCACCGCCGTTAGCATGTAGCTGCCGACCCAACCAGTTGGGCAGGCACTGCGTGGCGGCAAGCGGATCTTCGTGGAGACCCACCATTCGCCACCTCAGCTGCTCGCCTGTCTCGTGGCACCGCTGGCACCGCTGGCCAGGCGCTGTGTCAACCACGAGAGGGGCGGCGACGGACAAGACATGGCTCTCCCCATCCTCGATAAAGCAAGGCGCATTAAAAGGCGCCTTGTCATGTAATCTGAGGATAAACTTCGCATCATCAGACCCTTTCCACCTCCCCGTGTGCCCTTGTGGCAACCTCTTTCCCTATAAAAGGAGGCCCAAAGGCGACGGGAGGAGGATTCGCCTTTTTGGAGCTCCTCACGCCTCATTGCTAGTTCAAGAACGCAGATAAACCAACCACCAAAGCAGGAGTAGGGTTTTATGCATCCTCGTGGCCCGAACCTGGGTAAAGAGACCGTGTGCTATCTGTTTGATCCGCTATTCTCATGACCCCGCGCCCCGCAACCGTAGTAGGGATTCTTGTGATCCCATAGGTGTCGTTCCTACGCCGACATCTTTGGCGCGCCAGGTAGGGGGGCGCAGTTGTGAGAATCAGCTCTAGCAGTTAGTTCGACGCTTCTTCATTGTCATGGCGCCTAAGAAGAAGATGACGGTGGCTGTTGGCCCGTCGGAAGCCGGACATCCCGTCCCGACGCGGGCGAGCAGCGGACCGATCGCAGAAAGGACCCAGGGCGCCGCTCGCAAACTCCAACACCGTCCCAGCAGCCGAAGTTTGGGAGGCGGCGATGTTCGTCTTGTAACGGGCCGCCGCCGCCAAATCAAAAGACGGGCCAGGCCCTCCGCTGGTGGCGCTGGGCTTTCAAGATCGCTGCCACCCGCTTCGCGCGGCGTGAGGGCTTCAAGACTCCCACGCCGGCGCCGACGGCGCTCTTCTCAGCGGCGCGACAAGCAGCGTAATCACGCCGAGGACCCCGGGCGTCGCCATGAAAGAGCCCCGAGCGGCACTCCCGGAATTTAGAAGACCTGCCCGCTCGCCGAGACGCTGGTGAAGATGGCATGCAACCGCGGGGTCGTGATAGAGCTCCTTCTGACATGGTCAGAAGTCAAAGCGCGTTGCGATCCGTGCAGGTTTCGCTGCCACCAACGCCAGCAGAAGCCCTGGAGCGCGCAGTTGCTCCTCGATTTTCCTCCCACTACGGGGAAACTCGATGAATGGAGAGCCACTATCTAAAGCCTTGTTGCGGTGGCCAACAAAGACGAACCGAGTCCGGTGGAGCCCCCGGGTCGACGCTCCGACGGAGTCCCACACACCAGTGGCAGGAGAGCCGGCGGCGCCGCAACCACGGTGCACTCGCCTCCTCCTCGCCCGGTACCGCGGACGCCAGCCCGTCGCGACGTTACGGATGACGAGATCTCTGTAGCATCGTCTGACCCGCGGGCCCACTGTGACCAGCGCCAAGTTCTTCGGGAACGAGAACATGAAGACGCTCGAACCACTATCGAAGCGCCGCCGCTGAGCGCGCCACCAATCGACAAAGCGAAAGCAGGGCTGCTGAGCCACCCGGCACCGGGATCTCGAGGCCTACCTTACGAGGTAGGCTGTCCGGCTTTACCCGTGAGCTGCGGCAGTTCCAAAGGCCCACTCACCGCACCTTCAAACCCGGCGTGGGCGAAAAGTACGATGGCAAGACCCACCCGTCCGAAGTTCCTCGGCGTCTACACCATCGCGATGCAAGCTGCCGAGCCCGCGGCGATAAGGTGCTTGCAATTACTTTCCGTTGGCTCTTAAACCCAACGCCATGTCGTGGTTGATGCACTTGCCGGTAGACTCTATTTCCTCCTGGTCGGATTTGTGCCATGAGTTCGTGGGCGCCTTCGAGGCCACCAAGTCCATGGCCAAGCAAGCGACCTGCACGCTATTCCCCGTAAGGGAGGTGAGAGTCTCCGCAAGTATATCTGAAGGTTCAGCCGGTGCAAGACAATATCCCTGATGTTCACCATGCTGCCATCATCAGCGCGTTCCATCAGAACATGCGTAACCGCAAGATGTGCGAAGAGCTGGCAATGAACAAGGTGAGAGATGTAGTAGAACTCTATGTTCTGGCTGACAAATGTGCCCGAGCTGAAGAGGGAAGGAAGTACCCCGGTGAAGATGCCGGCGTGGAAACCGACTCCTCAGATGAGGATATTGCCACCCCGGCGAAGAAAGGCCGGCGCCGCAACAGGAAGCGCAAAGGAAAAGCCGTGCTTGCCGTCGAGGGATCTGATGACGCCGGCTCCACAAAGAAAACCAAGGCAGATGACCCCGGCAAGGAGGTTGCCGGATGTGTCGCCTGCCGGGCCTTGGTGGCTGCCAAGAAGCTAGGAAACTCCGACAAGCGATCTCGCAAGATCCATCGCACCAAAGGCCATGCTCTCGGACTGCCGACAGGTTGAGCTCCTCGGCGAGAAGCGAGGGCTGAGTATGAGAGGCGGACAAGGAGAAGGGCCCAGACGGTGCCGAGGGTCCAGAAGAAGCGTGACGGCGAGAGGGCCGTCGCGCAAGGATAAGCAACAGAGAGAGTTCGCCGGGCCGTGATGAGAAAGTCGAAGACGACGATCACGAAGAGGACGCATTTAATCCATCGACCAAGAGTTTCGAAGCTACAGAGGCCACGCGGCGTCGACGGCGGCGCCGCTGCATACTTATCACCGCCGGCTTAAATAAAGGGCGAGAGATTACAGCGCGAGCCATCATTTGATGCCCAAAGGTCGCTGAAGTGGTCCAAGACACCTATCATTTTTGACATCGAGGACCACCCGATCGCGACGCATCATGCGGTCGGTGCTTGCCATTGTTGGTTTCACCAACAATACGCAACCTCAAGGTGACGAAGATGCTAGTCGATGGCGGGGCCGGTCTGAACTTAATCTCACTTTGCCGTGATCGAGAAACTACAGATTCTCGATGGAGACCTCAAGAGATGGGCACGCTTCGTGGGGTCAACCCGGAAGAAGCCAACCCAAGGAAAGGTCACGCTGCCGTGACTTTTGGAAGCAACCTGAACTTCAGGACGGAGAGGATCGTGTTCGATGTTGCCAAGATCCCTTGCCCTAACGGGATCCTTGGTCGCCAAATACCGCCAAGTTCATGGCGGCATCACACTCACGCCTACAACACCCTCAAGATGCCAGACTGTGACGATCATCACCATCCCCTCCGACAAGAAAGATGCGCTGATTTGCGCTGACCAACTATACCAAAGAAGCGATTGCAGCAGCTGCCGCCGCTAGGGCACTTGCTCCTGCGCTACCGGACCCCAGGGGAAGAAGAAGAAGACCGGTGAGACCTCGGACACCCACTCCGCAAGCGCACCTCTTGGTGTGGCGCTGCCATCGAGGACGTGCGAGAGAGAGCTCCACCGGCGGAAACAAGAAGCCTAGGGCCATACCGCCGGAACCAAGAAGGTTTCATCAATGAGGATCGCACGGAGGAGCTTTACCATAAGCTCCACCCTTGACGACAAATAGGAAGACGCGCCGTCACCTTCCTGCGGGCGAATGTCGATGTGTTTGCATGGCAAGCTTCCGACATCCCCGTGTTCCCGAGGAGGTGATTGAGCACCACCTTGCTGTTCTGCCCTCATGCGCCGGCCCGCAGCGAGAAGGTCGAAAGCAAGCTTTGGAACGACAAGAGTTCATCACGAAGAGATCCGAACCGGAAGCGATGGGTTTGGTAAGAGGAGTGCTCCATCCAACGTGGTTGGCCAATCCGGTCGTGGTGTGCAAGGCAAATGGGAAGTGGAGAATGTGTATTGATTACACAGATATCAATAAGGCTTGCCCTAAAGACCCCTTCCCGTTGCCGCGCATCGACCAGATTGTTGACCCCACGACTGGGTGTGATCTGTTGTCATTCCTCGACGCCTACTCCGGCTACAACCAGATCTTCATGACAAGAGAAGACGAAGAGAAAACATCATTCATCACCCCATGTGGTACGTATTGTTTCATGCGGATGCCTTCGGGTTGAAGAGTGCTGGTTCGACGCTTGCAAGGGCGGTCCAGATTGGTTTTGAACCCCAGCCCATAGAAATATGGAAGCTTATATGGACGACATAGTGGTCAAAACCGAGGACAGGGCAACCTCATACCAGATTTGCAAGAAACATTTGCAAACCCGCGCAAGATCAATCTCAAGCTGAACCACGAGAAGTGCGTCTTTGGCGCCCCGTCCGCAAGCTTCTCGAGTTCTTGGTGTCACAACGTGGGATAGAGGCCAATTCGACAAAATCAAAGCTATAGAGCAGATTGAAGCACCTGCTTAATCAAGGATGTGCGCCGGCTTGTCGGTTGCGCCACCGCCATGGGCGAGTTAATTTCAAGTCTGCTGAAGGCGCCCCTTCCCTTTTTCAAGATCCCGAAAAGGCAGGCCCAATGGAGTGGACGCCTTGAAGCGGGCAGCATTGCAAGGTTTGAAGAGATACCTCTTCGCCAATACTAGTTGCGCCTAGGCCACAGGAGCCGTTGTTGCTATACCGCGGCAATGGACTGGTGGTCATGCCGCATCGGTGGCAGAGAGAGGTTGACAACGGGGTGATGGCAGCGGCAGAGCCCGACACCACCAATGCAGAGACGACACAGCCAGACGACGTGCCGCCGAAGAAGAAAATGATGCAGCACCCGGTCTACTTTGTTAGTTCGCTCCTGCAGGGGCTAGATCAAGGTACTCCGCGAAGCAGAAACGCTCTTCGCCTTCTTATGGCCTCGAGGAAGCTGCGTCACTACTTCCAGCACACGAGATCACTGTTGTTACTCGCTTCTCCGCAACGGATACTCGCACAATCCGATGCAACGGGAAGAATTGTGGAATGGGCACTAGAGCTGTCCAGCTTTGGCCTCAAGTTTGAAAGTACTTGACGATTCAGAGCCGAGTCCTAGCGGAGTTCATTGCAGAATGGACCGCGACGCTGACGAAGAAGCCCAAGAGACCGCTCTCCCGCAAGGAGGCAAGTTGTGATTGGATCATGTACTTTGATGGAGCTTTCTCCTTACAAAGGCGCTGGGTCTGGCGATGCTTGTCGCGCCCACCGGAGAGCACCTCAAGTACGTGATCTAGATGCATTTCCCTAGGGAGGTGTCAACAAACAATACGGCAGAGTACGAAGGGCTGCTTGCCGGTCTTAGGATCGCGGCGGACCTCGGAATCAAGAAACTCATCGTCGGGGACTCACAGCTTGTCGCCAAGCAAGTCAACAAGGATTACCAGAGTCTGCTGATGAAGGCCTACGCCGATGAAGTGAGAAAGCTGGAAGAGCGCTTTGGCGGTATATGAGCTGAACACGCCCCGAGCGGAGAACGATATCGCCGACATTCGTCGAAACGCTGCTGCTCCTCAAGCTACCTGTGGAACCAGGTACCTTTGTGCTTCAGCTAACTCAGCCATCCGCTGATCCGTCAACAGAGCGTAATAAGAGGAGGAAATCAGGGCCCGACAGTACTTTCCCGCCGAAGCTCCCGGAGCCGCCGGCAAGGATGTTGACGGGATATCGAGCCCGCCACAGACGACTCGCCCGCGGACCGTCAAGCTCTTGCCGCCGAGGCAGCCGCTCCTATAGCGGAGGAGATGCCTTTAGTCCTGCCGCCGAGCCCTGTGCTCCAGCTGGGCTACAACATACCATCCGATTCTCCAACAGGGAACTTCCCGAGGAGCAGGAAGAAGCGGAAAGTAGCCTGTCGCTTACCATGTACCAGTTAAATCGATGACGCCCCTGCATGTAAAGAGGCCGAACGGTGTGAAATTGAAGTGTATCCTCGAGAGGAAGGACTGGAGCTATTGGCGAGATACACGGAGGCATATGTGGATCCCACATTGTCAAGGGCCCTTGCCGCAAGGCATTCCGCAAGGCTTCTTCGCCCACCGCCTCCAGATGCGACGACACTAGTCACCAGTGTGAAGCGTGTCGGCCCATTCAAAGAAGCTTCATCAGCCAGCCAAGCCCTTCAAACCATTCCTCTCTCCGGCCCTTCTCGGTCCGGGGCTCGACATATCGGGCCCTTTCCCCAGCGCTGTCGGGGCTTTGAGTACTTGTACGCTGTAATCGACAAGTTCACAAAGTGGTCGGAGGTGGAGGCAAGGAGGAAGGTCACACTCACCAACCGTCAAGTTCTTCAGGACTAGTGTGCCGCTTTGGCGCATCTAACAGGGTTATCACCGACAACGGCACACAGTTCACAAGCCGCACCTTCATGCAATATACCCAAGACCTCGGCAGCAGAGTCTGCTTTCGCTCGCTGCTCACCCTCCAAGCAATGGTCAAGCCGAGAGGGCAAATGCTGAAGTATCGCAAGGATTAAGGACCAAGACCTTTGACAAGCTGCACAAGAGTGGAAGGCACTCGGATTGATGAGTTGTCGGGCGGTTCTTTGGTCGATCAGGACGACGCCAAATCGAGCCACCGCCGGACACCTTTTGCTCCTGGTATACGGGCGAAGCAGTTCTCCCCACTGAACTCATATACGGGTCACCTCGAGTGCTCGCTTATAATGATATTGAGCAAGAGCAACTGCGGCAAGATGACACAATGCTCCTTGAGGAAGATCGTCTTCGGGCGGCTGTGAGAGCAGCACGCTACCAGCAAGCCTTGCGCCGCTACCATAGTCGCAAGGTTCATGCCCGAAGCCTTGAGGAAGGCGACCTTGTCCTTCGGTGCGTTCAATCGGCCAAGAATTCCAACAAGTTGATGCCAAAGTGGGAAGGCCCTTATCGGGTAATACGAGTCACCAGCCCGGCAGTCCGCTGAGATCAAGATGCTGCCCGGTGAGTAACTCCTCGAACATTGAGCATCTTCGCAAGTTTTACCTGTGAGGCGCGGGTTTGCCGCCCCCCGCAAGCCACCTTTTGTGCAAGCATTGCCGATGATGCATGTAACCTTTGTACAAAGCCAGCGCAGACCACGGCATAAATAAATGAAGCGGTGGCGCCCTAAGTTATAGCATGCATGCTAGGTCGAGTCTCGCCCTTGGTTAGGGTTGATAGTGCTTAGCAAATGACTAACCCCTAGCTTAGAGGTCGAAAAGGCCTCTTTGCCATTCTTTTGTCTTCTTTGGTTCGCAGGACTCACAGATATCCTTGCCGGATCACTTGAGGACAAAACAGAGAAGAGGGACATACCGGCATCTAGACCCCCAGCAAGCCAGTATTGCCGAGGGCTGCAAGTACAAAGATTCACCCACGGCAAACCAGAGTTGCCAGGGGCTACAGCTTCAGATAAGTTCTTCATCCCTTATCATGCATTCTCTTATGGACTGAGGTTTTTTTTCCCAAAGCTACCGTGCTCCCCTAAAAACTCTAGGCCCTAGGGCTCGTTCCTGGGGCCAGGTTTGGTCGTAGTCGCGGCAGCAAAAGGGTAAAACGAGGGGCCTGAACCCACCTCATCCTGCCTCCGCCAAAAGCGTGAGAAAGGCCGAGCGAAGTGGGAAGACGACAGGGCCTGTTGCCGGGCAAGGAAATGTTTATCTTAAGGATATCAAGGATTTAATCCTTGTCGTGGGTTCTACCCGCAAACAAATGATCCGGCAGGCATCCCTTTTTCATTAAAAACAATCCACTCAGATATAGCCCATGGGGAATGAAAAACATGAATGATGGGATTACAAGTTTTAAATTCAGCTAAGGCCCAAAGGCTTACAAACTAAACAAAGATAAGGTGCCCGTAGCCCCTTTCTTGTTCCTCTCCTCAGGAGGCAGGTCAAGGAGGCGAAAAGGGTAAAAGGGGCGCCTAGACAAGCTACGGGTGGAAGGAGGCACCAAGAGAACATCTCGGTGGCCGTCCAAAGGCTGGATGGTGATGGCGGCGCTGGAAGCAGAGCTCGAAGACGAGGCGGCAGGACGCCAAGACACGCCGAAGGCGCTGCGCTCACAGATTCGATTTGACGGCCTTGCCGCCCGCCTCTTCCTCTTCCGCAGCCTCCCAACACCAGCCGCCCAAGGAGACGACCCGAGAAGTTCAGAAGCCGGGCGACACGGATGATGGGATCGCTGGTGCCGCCGACGGAGCGGGCGCCGACACCTAGTCGGACCTGTCATCCTGCATCCTGCTACCCTCATCGCCGCTGCCGTTGTCCTCCTCGCCACTCCCGCCGAGGAGGAGTCTTCGCTATCGAAGAGCTTCCACGCAGCACCTTGCCCGAGTCCCGGCACCGAAGACCTTGACGGAGAGGAGGCCGCTCTCCATCGCCTTGAAATGGAGAGTGAGCCCCGCCGTCAAGCGGTGGATATGAGCTAACGCCTTCCATCCTCGACAAAGATACATCACGTGAGGGGCTGGGAAGTCGACGCGAACTCGCATACCGCTGATCCAACAGCCCTCATGTGCAGCCGCAATGACTCCGGCGGATCCAGCTCCATCTCTCTCGCGAATGGAGTCGTGAGACGAAGGCGACGGCGAGGCGGCCGGCCGCCCCGACCTCCTCTTCCTCGAAGCGCCGGACTCGCCCCACGGCTCGCCTCCCCCTTCCTCAAGGCCGGCTCGCCACCGCAGTGCAGGAGAAGGAAGGACGCGTTGTCGAGCGGCGCACCTCGCCGCCACCGCTGAAGGGCCTGTAATTCTCTCCATGGCGAATGGAGGGGGGCAGCAGCTCAAGGAAGAAGAAGATGGAAGAATGCGGACGCCATTCCCTCGCTTTTTTATAAAGGAACGGGTGGGGCTCGCTGCCCCGCCAGCCAATCAAGACGCGGAAGGCGCAGGGAACTGGGACCAACCCACTGCCCCAGCCCGCGACGGCCCAGTTTCCCGCCTCCGCCATTCGCCACCCCAAGCGCATGAGAACCACGTGGCAAGCATGCGGGACCAAGGCGACGGGTGAGGCAACCTCTCCCCACCCCGTGATCATGAGGAGTGGACGCCTTGAAGACCACGCCTCGGCCCCATTCAGTAAATGGGCCGCGCCTCCACGCCTTCCTCCGATTATGGGGAAGGCGCGAACCGCCCCATTTACTACGACGTGACGCATGCGCGCAGAGCTCAGCCCCGCGCATGCCGCCCACGTCACGCACGCCTCCCCACGCCGAGCCACGCGCGGGAGGCATGGGAAGTGCAGCACGTGAAGATACTACCGCGGTAAAAACCACCCCGCCTGCTCACAAGATTATTTTGGGCCTAGCCTAACGACGCGATTGCGCTTTACGCAGGCCCAGGCCCGGGGCTCCTGTCGGTGTACAAAAAGAGGGTGCACTTTGTACCCCTATAACTCGGCACGGGCAGCCTGAGCCGCTGGCACCACCAAGACCGAGCAAGGCAAGGGAGGTGAGCCAAGGTAAGGCCAAGCTCGAAGGAACAGAACGGCGCCAAGACCAAGACCACAAAGAGCAAAGGGGACGGTGGACTCCCCGCAAGATCCTTGCCCGAAGCGGTTTTGGAAAACCCGCAAGACCCTTGCCGGGCAGCTCGTCCCCACACCTACGGAGCGAATCACCCTTGAGTCCACCGCCCCATGGGGCAAGGATTCGGAGACATCCCCGCGGTGGCATGCAGATCTTTGTGAAGACATTCAAGATTAGATACACACTATAGTAGATGACGCACCCTTGGCGGAATCCCAGCCAAGGAGGACCACAAGGCCCCGGCAAGAGCCTTGCCGAGGATGACAGCGAGGCCCCAAGAAGACCCTTGCCGGGCTACGGCGAGGCCCTTGCCGTGGACACCAGAGGGCCACCATCGTGCCCACGCCAATCAAACCTTCACCGCTGTCGCATGTAGCTGCCAACCAAATTAGTTGGGCAGGCACTGCGTGCAAGCGGATCTTCATGGAGACCCACCATTGCGCCACCTCGCCTGCCTCGCTCGCTTACGCAGCATCAAGGGCACCGCTGGCCAGGGTGCATGTCAACACGATAGGGAGCGGTGACGGACAAGACAGGGCTCTCCCCCGTCCCCGATAAAGCAAGGATGTCGGATTTCGGGTTCCGGCGGACCCTTGAGGTTCGAACACTGGGGTGCGCGCGGAGATCCAACCCTCCACTGTCTCGCACCTCGCCGAATCGATGGGACCTAAACTACTCAACGGAACAACACAAGAGACACGAGATTTATACTCGTTCAGGCCACCATTGTGGTGTAATACCTTACCCAAAGGTGTGGTGTGGTGGATTGCCTCTGGGCTGATGAGGAACAATACAAGGAAGAACAGCCTCGCGAGGGTCTGTTCTTGGCGGGTGTGATGAACTGCTAGGTGGTGTTCAATCGCTCTAGCTACTGGTTTCTTGATGAGGATTCCGATCTCATCCGGGGTCGGATCCCCCTGCCCTGGGGGTGGCTACTCCTATTTATAGGCAAAGGCCTTGAGCCTCTTCCCAAATATTGAGCGGGAAGGGCGCCAACAATTGGCCATTTTGAAGGGGAACAACGGGTACACTTATCCCGACTAAAGTTGGTCCTCGCCGCCAAAGGCTCGTGATGACGCCGCTTGGGCTCCACAATGACTCCTTCCAGCCGCTGGGCTGGTCTTGGTCTTGCTGCACCAAACGGATGCCTTTGCTTGATGCTCGCCGCGCTTTGCTCCTTTGCACCAAAGAGGAAGGAGGACGCCAGCTGGCCGGCGCCTCGACCGGGCGCCTTTGGTCGCCATGGCTTGCGCCATGGGCACCTCGCGAGGTACCCTGCCTTGAACTCTCCGCCTCCTCATGAGCCAGCCCGACGAGGCCGTGGCTCGAGGGAGCTCCTTGTTGTCCGCCTCGGAGGCTTGGCCCCTCGCGAGGGTCTTGAGCTTGCGCTGATGAAGATGGGCCGTGCTGGCCTCCTTGAGCCAGCCGCAGTCCGCAGTGTGCAAGTCTGGGACCCCTGCCCCGAACGCCGACAAAGGATTACCTAAGCAAGGCGATTAAAGGCGCTTTGTCATGTAATGCGAGGATAAACTCAAGATCACTGCATTTTTCCACCTCATGTGTGCCATCGTGGCAACCCCTTTCCCTATAAAAGGAGGCCCAAGGCACTCAGGAGGAGGATTCGCTTTTGGAGCTCCTCACGCCCCATTGCTAGTTCAAGAACACGTATAAACCAACCACCAAAGCAGGAGTAGGGTTTACGATCCTCGCGTCCAACTCAGGGTAAAGAGACCGTGTGCTGTCTGTTTGATCCGCTCTTCTCACGACCCCGCGCCCCGCAACCGTAGTAGGGATTCTTGTGATCCCATAGGTGTCGTTCCTACGCCGACACTTAGGCACCATGGCTATGGAGCAGGCGGAGCACGAGTCAGATTGGGGAAGAGAAGCAGAGCCGCAAGGAAGCAGAGGGATTGGGGAAGCAAGGCGCAAGTGGTGAAGGAATAACTGTGTAGGCCGCGGGGGCCGCATAGCCGGGCGGATTGAAAGGCAGCATGGGGGAGCGGAGACGCCCACGTCCAATCAACCGCCACGCATCGACCGAGGCCGAAGGCTTTTGGGGCCCGTGGCGCTCCGAACTTGACCCTTGGCTTCGCCGCGAAGCCAAGCCCGAGCGCACCTTGGGTCCGGGGGCTACTGTCGGTGTTCTGGGAACGGGGTCCCAGACTTGCTCGCTCGGGCTCCACGACATGGCTAAGCAAAGAAGTCAGACGACCCATCTTCGCAACAAGGCATCCAAGACTCGCGAGGGGCCAAGCCTCGCGAGAAGGGCGACACAAGGCCTCCTCTAGAGTGGCCTAGCCAGGAAGGCTCACGAGGAGCAGAGATATCAAGGCAAGGCGACCCTCACGAGGCTCTCGTGACATGAGCCATGACGAACAAAGGCTGGAGGGTGCCAAAGTGGGCGCCGGCAAGGCAAGGTCCCTATTTCCTCTTTGGTGCAAAGGAGGCAAGCGCAGGCGAAGAGTATCGAGGCATCAGGCAAAGGTTGCCATATTGGTGCAACAAGACCAAGACCAGGATGACGGCAAGGCGGAGGTCATCATGGAGCCCAAGACGGCGCCACCCCCTGTAGCTTTTCGCAGTGAAGACCGCTTTTTGTCGATAGCTTGTACTAGCTGTCCCCTTCAAATTTGCTCCGCCTTGTTGGCTCCTTCCCGCCAACATTTGGGAAGAGGACCAGGCCTATATAAGTAGAGCTAGCCAGCATCGTAGAGGCATCTGATCTTAGTCGGGTCCAACTCGAACAGATCGAGAAGCCAACACTCCCACAAGAACACCTCGACCTCAGGAGGTGTTCTTCCCTTGTACTGTTCATCGTCAGCCCAAGAGGCAATCCACCACACCACACTGGAGTAGGGTATTACACCACAACGGTGGCCCGAACCAGTATAAACACTACAAAAAAATACACTTCCGTGATGATACGTGTTGGTCACAGTAGGTCGCGTTTTTTGTCATGCATGTACATCCATGACAAATTTATGATGTAATCAAGATAGTCATACCGTGTCTGTCAGAGAAGTGTTCCATGACATTACCAAAATTATCATCATGGAAGTGTCCACTTCCATGACGATAAATCGCGCGTCACGTAAGTGCTTTCGCCAAGGGTGACCGACACGGGCATCCATCGTAACGGAACGCCGTTAAGCTATCGGGTCGGGTTTTGATCCGATAACCCGTTAACAGCCCCGACCAATGGGAAATTTCCACGGTAAAATTCATTATTGGCCGGACGAAACACGTGTCACCTCGCTGCTGGGTCGAGTAGGCGCCTATGATACGCCGACACGTGGCACGCCCAACAGAGGCCCATTATCGTGAAAAGGCCGCCCGCTTGACTTGGTCAAAAGGTGGCGGGCCGCCCATGGAAATCTCCGTTAACGGCCTGCTCGCATATAGCCCATTTACGCCCGCTAACCCAACCTATTTTCACTTCGCCCATGTATGGCCCATGACGCCTTTCGCCCATATGAGGCCCTATGTAACTTTTGGCCTATTAACGGCCCGTGGTGAAATCGCCCGTAATGAACAAAGGTATCACTTTACACCCATTAACGGCCCGTGGTGAAACCGCCCGTAATGAACAAAGGTATCACTTTATACCCATTAACGGCCCGTTATTCCATTGGGCCGCTTCAGCCCATGTTATCTTTCGCCTTCTCGAGCCCATTTATTCTGGGCTCATTTCAAGATTCGCTTACTTACGCCCGCATCGCTATTTTCGCGCCGGGCCAAATTCAGCCCGTGGTTACAATGGCCCGCTTGTGGTCCGTTAATACGCTAATGCTTTTCATAGCATCATCAACACGGCCTATTAACGATGGCCCGTTATGGTCGGCCCATGAACGGACGATTCCAACTCTAGCCCGTTTACGGCCATAATGCGGCATGTTATTGGCCCATGTTTGGCCAATCGATCATATGGCCCGTATAAGGCCCATTGATGATACGGCCCGTAGAAGGCCCATTGTTTCTACGGCCCGTAGAAGGCCCATTGTTTCACGCCCGTAGAAGGCCTATCGCTTTACGCCCGTAGAAGGCCCATCGCTTTCTACGGCCCGTAGGAGGCCCAAAGGTCACTACAAGAATATTAGCCCATGGTTATTGTGGCCTAGTTTAAAAAATAGGTTATTGCAGCCACTAGCAAACCGTGGAAAAGAACTGCACCGACTACAAGCAAACAAATAAACAAGACAACAAGGAAATAAATAAGCAAGCAACTTATGCTAGGCTATCACGGCTATTACACATATTACATCCACTAGGCATCAAAGTTCGCCACACGGCAAATATAGGGAACAAAGCAAAGATATAAACGCCAAGAGCAAAACAAGTCCAGAATCGAAACCACTTCGTAAGAGTTCAAGAAACAATATCCTGGTACCCATAATGTCGGCAAGATGCTTAGCAAGCTTATTAACTTTCTCTTGTTTGGCGCTTAAATCCTCCAAATATTGTCGTTGCACAAGAAAGTACACATCTGAATTCCGCAGGATTCTCGCCCTTCGCTTCTTGTCAAAGACACCGATCGATGCCTTTCAGCTTGTAGCTGAGACTCAAGAAGTCAAGTGATTCAGCAGCGAAGTTCGAAGAGCTTGTGCCAGCGGTATCGCCAAGAATCAACACTACATCAACGCAGGACTGTGGGGTTTTCACCGCCTACAAGATCGCTTTTATCACCTTTCTTGGAGACCAACAGGTTGTCTCACTATCTTGAACCTTATCTGCATTACTTTCTCTACCATTGCATAGTGGGGTGCTCTTCTCCAATATTCTGCTTGCATACTACAAGAGAAACAAGCGCATACATCACAAAGTTTAGCTTGTAGTATACTAAACTCATTTTGGTAAACCGTTCAAGAGTAAGGTGGACAGATAACAAGATGAAACAAACATATATCTATGTACTATGGTCACCAGATTGTCCATATCATTCTAGTTTATGTTCCCTAATCAAGATAGAGACACAGTTCAACTCATATATTTTAAGACACATCAAGATAGATGTAATATAAGTGTGAGAAACTACACAAGATTGGCAGCACTTGTAATGTGCATCACATGAGAACATAACTGTTTATACAACTTAAACTGAAATCAACATAGAGCAAGAAGTTAGAACAACAATCCAGTTAAAGAAATAGGTTTAAAACATACCTATTGCGCCATTGGAGTTTCAATTGATCCTTCAAATTGAAAGTAGTTGGTATGAGTAAATACAAGGATGCAACAAAGAAAGGAGTATGGACCATAGCTACGGAATCGACCCGAGAACAGCTTGTTTTCCGCTTTAAACGTGGAGTTTGGGTTAGCTGTGGTGGTCTTTGTGCTTTGGGCACCGCAGAGCTTTACAAACTGCTCGTGTGGGGTACTGTGGTGGACATGGTGCTTTGTCAACTATAAGTGGGTTACTATCCGCTGGGGTTGCGTTAGATGGGTTGTAGCTGGTTCTCCGCCCAACGTGTAAGTGTGCAATTGGAAGAGTCTCGATTATGTGTGGTGGGGCTAGTTTGTGGGCAAGACAACCATGGTTCTATCTGCATCGACGGGTAGCACTGCTTTTTGTGAAGAACGGGTTTTGCTCCCTTAGATACTGCCATCACCCCTCCAATTCAAATGGCTGATAAACAAGAAAAGAAATTGAACGATAGACATTGTATGATAGATGATGTGGTAATTCACATATATGTTGTCTAACCAAACAGGACAAGATGACACAATTTCACATATATGATGCCTAACTAAACAGGATAGCATGACACAGCTTCAGATATATGATGGATAACTTAACAGATATAATGGCATAATTCAACATATGATGAGTACCTAAACAGATGACATGACAAACTATATGATGTCTTTCTAAAATAGGTTGGGATGAAATAATTCACATACATGTTTAAGTATACAAGATGGCATGATATAATTGACATAATTGATTCATATACTAAGCAGCTGGCACTCGCATGTATGATCTCTAAACTAAGCAGATAGAATTCAATATTGTGCATATGATGTCTAAACTAAGCAATGCAAGACACCATATGCATCATATGAGAAATATAAACATTGCAACT
Source organism: Aegilops longissima (assembly GCA_021605205.1). Classification (NCBI taxonomy): domain Eukaryota; kingdom Viridiplantae; phylum Streptophyta; class Magnoliopsida; order Poales; family Poaceae; genus Aegilops; species Aegilops longissima. The sequence continues at coordinate 336,715,075 of CM038678.1, forward strand.
TAGAGCATACACCTCGTGTGGGATATAGGACTGGTCATCTGTCTCTAATCCTCCTCCGAGGAGCTCCTATAACCATCGAGATATATGCTTCAACAGTACCATTGCTCGCTCAAGACCTTGTTTTCACTCCAGATTTTTCCATAACCGCTCAAATGGCTGATACACATGAAGAGTAGTTCAATATACATGATTGTCGATAAATGGAATATGTAATGAAAAAAAGATGGCATGAGATAATTCACATATATGATGCCCGGCTCCATGGCGGTGCATAATTCACATATATGATAACTCAAAAAACATGGCATTGCATAATTCACATATCTGATATAGAAAGCAAACAGAGGCATTCACACAAAGCATGTCTAATCTAAGCAGATGGCATGGCAATGCAAGACACCATATGCATGATATGAGCAATATAACCCAGCCAAGTTAGAGCATGCACCTCGGGGGATACGACCGTCATCTCTCTCTCTAATCCTCCTCCGAGGAGCTATCAGAATCAAAGAAGAAATCTGCATCGACAGTAGCACCGATTGCTCGTAAGACCTTGTTTTCACTCCAGATTTTCCCATGACCGACTCAAATGGCTGATGCACAAGAAGAGTAGATGAATGTATAAACATTGTTGACAAATGGAATACATTATGGAAAAAATATGGCACGATACAATTCACATATACGATGACCTGCTAAACAGATGGCATTGCATGATTCACGATATGATGCCCGGCTAAAGAAGATGGCATTGCATAATTCTATATTTTTCTTCATTCCTAAATATTTGTCTTTTAGAGATTTCAAATGGACTACCACATACGGATGTATATAGACATATTTTAGAGTGTAGATTCACTCATTTTGTTCCGTATGTAGTCACTTGTTGAAATCTCTAAAAGACAAATATTTAGGAATGGTGGGAGTATGATATAGAAACCAAACAGTGGCATTCACACAAAGCAAATCTAAACTAAGCTGATGACATATAAGATGTATAATGTAAGCAATGCAAGGCGCCATATGCATGATATGACCAACATCAAGATGCTAGGTTAGAGCAAACACCTGTGTGGTAAACAAAGCGTGGTCGGCTCCTTCCTCAATCTCCATCCAATGCTTATCTTCCTCTCGAATACAATCTGGAAATGCAGAGGGGGGGGCACTTTGCCCACCATGGAGCGGGCGTCAGATGACATTATATTCGCACGCAACGGTCTTCTTTTTCTACATGTTCAAGACGATTGTGTACAATATATGACATGCATAATAAAAAATAGTTAGATTTTGTAAGGCCTAAGGGTGCATGCAAAAATCAAGACCGATGGTAGCAAACGAGTGGATGGATCCAAAACTAATGATAGCAGGTAGATTATAGCTTCAGCTTAAAAGATAGACAATGGATCATCTATTGTTTGTTGCCCACCCAACATGAACCACATAGAAGACCCCAGATGAACCAGATAGTAGATGATACTATTCAAGGTCGGGCTCGATATGAGACCCATGGGCAATTCAAAACTCAAGATTGAACGATAAAGTAGCAGTAATAATAACCGATGTATAACGAAGCAAACACGAAAGATCATGACCTCTCTTCCGAACTGTAGTCCTCGTGTTCATCTCGCCACCGATGATGGTAATGCAGTTGGCGGGCTGCCGCAACGGGAAGATGATCTGAGCGGCGAAAGGAAGTCTGCAGGGGATCTTCGCTGCAGTGAACGCTTCGTCGATGGTGCACCTCAAGTGGGTGGATGACGGCACGGCAGAGCAGGACATAACACACGTAGTTTTTTTACGCCTATCTGAAAATGAAGTAAATCTGTAAGGGCCTTAGAATTGGAGGATTCTATAAACGCAGGACAGGAAAACACAGAATAGGATAGGAATGCACGCAAAACAGAGCATTTGGAAACATAGGATTTCACCAACCCGGTGTTTGGCTCACATGAATTGGAAGAACAGAGGAATGGAGAAACAAAGTGATGCGACAAGTGTACAACCTCTTTGGCATAGCCTTGTGGACCTCAAAGATCATTGGGTTGGACGTGGAGGATGGTGATGATGTCGGTGTGACTATTGGAGGCGGGAAGAAGATCCGAGGCCTCCGAAACGGCGCCGAGGGTATCGCTCACTGTGATGGACGGTTCCGTTGCTGGAGCAGCTCCGCTAAGGTGTATGGTGATGAGGCTGAAGCATGACAAGACAAGCAACGTTAATCTGAAGTGGGACCCTAATATCATCTCGCAATAGATGATGTAAAATACATCACCAAAAGTGCTAGATGTAAACGATCACCGCGCCACGCCGCCCGACAGATGTCGTAAGTACTGTTCACTCAACTTAATCAAGAAAATGAACTTCACAAATAAACTGAATTTTACCGTCAAACTGATTGAACTAGTAACAGAGCATTGCAATAGATGTTTAGGGCGCTCGAGCACTAGTAGCAGAGAAGCAAAGGATCTAAATCAGCAGACGCCGAGCAGGGAACGACTAGCAGAGAGCAGTCGTGCAAGAGCACCGCGAAGCGAAAAGCAAAGCAGCAACTCCTATAGCTGCCGGAGGTCGTGGCAAAGAAGCAGCAGCAGCGCAAGCGAGAGCAAGAGCAGAGCAGCAATACAAACGAAAGAAGGAGCAGTGCAGAAAATAGTCAGCGACCGACAACAAGAACAGAGCCGAGCAGCTGCAACTAGTGTTGCTTGTGGAAGTCGCCACGAGGAAGCAACAACATGGGGAGAGACGCCGTGGATGATGTGGCCGGCGACGGCGCTGCCGATGGAGACACACCATGTTCGCCGGTATCGAGCACCGCAGCCCCGTGAGATCGAATAAAAGATAAAATGCAGAGGTGAGTGCAGAACCTCTTGGTGGCGCCGAGTTGGCCTCGGCTTCATCGGAGGAATTGGTGAGGGTGCTGCGTTCCGTGGGCAGGTCAAGATGGCGCTGGGGGATTGAGGTGGCGCGATAGACGAGGCGAACGTCGGGCAGCTCCTTGGAGGTGGAGGACGGGCGGCTGATCCGGCGGGATGACGAGATCGACAACGGATCCTCATCCGGCGGTGGATGAGGGACGGCGAGCTGTTATGTGGACGACGAGTCGGGAAGAGTCTCCGGCTGGCGGCGGTCGGAGGCCGACGGAGGAGCGTGGGGTTTATGGGTTTTGGCGGCCTCGTGTACGTAATGGGGGGGGGGGGGAGCCAAGCTTAGGGACGCGCTTGTCCAAATGTAGGTAAGTTACCAGCAGTACCCCACCGGTTTTGACACCGCGACATGGAGCTTCATTTCGCCGAGGGGTAGAAGGGGATTTCATGTCTCGGCTGCGGAGCGATTTTGATGAGGAGGGAGTTCTCACGATCCAAATTTCGGGATAACAAGGCGCAAGGGTTGAAGAAGGGAGTTTCAAAGGTGAGACAAAAGATACTCGAGCTTGAAAATTTCGATAACAAGGCGCAGCTGGGTTGAAGAAGCGGAGTTTCAAAGGTGAGACAAAAGATACTCGAGCTTGAAAATTTCGGGATAACAAGGTGCGATTCCTTGTTCGCAGAACAAACTTAACGTAAAAACAATTCATACAAGACACAGAGAGTCATGTCCCTTTACTATATTGCTATAGATGCCATTGAAAAACTACAAGAAAATGTAAAAAATTGGGAGAACAAGATTACCCTGACAAGACCAAATCGATTCGCACTTCCTCAACAACAACAAAAACAAATCAATTCCCACCAAAGAAAGAGTAATGTCCCTTTATATGATTACAGATGCCATGATCTCAATTTCAATTTTGAATCCATGTTATGTTGAATTCAATATATCGTTAGGTGACCTTGCGGTTTATAATTGATGTAGTCGTACATTTTGATCTTCCATCATATATGAACATTTTACTCCACCATGTGAACATATATATTGTCGCTCACCATATGGACTAAATTTGAATCAATTTTCCTTATTTGAATACGATTGTTGTCAAGTTATACAATAATTTAAATATTATCTTGATAACAAAAAACATACATATAGCAGTAATCATATTTCACTATGAACTACATGTACCATACGCTCTCCAATTCAAATATTTGTATCCATTTTATGTTGAATTCAGATCATAGTACATTATTGGTCTAGGAAGCGAGATGTTTGGGATAATCTAAAACCTATTTTCATACGTATAATTTTTGGCTGAATTGGGACAAGTTTTGGTATAAGCCTCTTGCAAAACAGGAGATTGTCTCAACAAGCCTCGTGGTTCCGAGAGGGAACGTGTCACCTATGTGTGTGAAATGATATACACTGCCTCCCCCTTGATTTTATTTACAGAGGCAACATAGAACTATATGAGTGCCCTGTTAAATTTTGGAATTATTTCGGGTTCATTTCCCCTTTTTATACATTAATTGAGTTTCTGGACTTTTAGTGTGCATAATCTAAATATGAATTGCATGCACATGCTCCGGTGCACCAAGTGGGTTGACAAATCACATGTGTGTCCTAGGTTGAATTTCTAGGTCCCATGGAAGAAATGAGAATGAAATTCAAACATCTGGGCGTCATGTAAATCCAAAACTCGCCTGGAAATCATGAAACTTGGCATGGTGTCATGTCATGGCACTAACATGTTGTGGTAAAAAATTGGGCCGATTTGGAAGCTCGTGGTTCTCAGAGGGAACATGCCACCTTTGAGTGTGAAACGATATACGCTGCCCCCCTTGAGTTTATTTACAAAGGCAACATATAACTACATGAGTGCCCTGTTAAATTTTGGAATTATTCTGGCTTCGTTTGGCCTTATTCACACATTAATTGAGTTTTTGGTCATTTAATGTGCATAATTCAAATTTGAACTACAAGCACATGCTCCTGCACCAAAGTTGGTTGAAAATCACATTTGTGTCCTCGGTGAATTTCTACTCCCTCCTTCCATCTATATAGGTCCTAATGCGCTTTCGAGGCTAATTTTGACCAAACGTTAGAGCAATAATATATGACATGCAACTTACACAAAGCATACCTTCAAATTTGTATGTCAAAGGAGCTCCAATAATATAATTTTCATAGTATACATCTCATGTGCTATTAATCTTGTCAATAGTCAAAGGTTGTCTTGAAAACACATTAGGCCCTATATAGATGGAAGGAGGAGTAGGTCCCATGCAAAAATGAGAATAAAATTCAAACATCTGGGCATCGTGGCTCGGTCGAGAACATTGAGAAACTTGGTTTTAAAATCATGAAACTTGGCATGGTGTCATGTCATGGTAGTACCATGCCGTGGTAAAAAAAAGTTGGCCGAATAGGAACAAAATTTGGTATAAGCTTGCAAATCGGAGCTTCTCTCAAGAAGGCTCGTGGTTCTCGAGGGAACATGTCACCTTTGTGTGCATAATTCAAATTTGAAATACAAGCACATGTTCCAAAGGCACCAAAGTTGGTTGAAAATCACATGTGTGTCCTCGGTAAATTTCTAGGTTCCATGCAAGAAATGGAAATGAAATTCAAAATTCAAGCGCCGTGGCTGGGTTGGAAACATTGAGAAACTTAGTTTTTAATTCCTGTAAATCCAAAACACGCATGAAAATAATGAATTTGGCTTGGTGCCATGACATGGCACCAACATGCTGTGGTAAATTTGCAATCCGATTTATGGCTACATACATTAACAATCAACAAAGTCATTTTGGAACAAGTGTTGTCACGCTACAATCGGAAACACAAGTATTATTGAAACCATGGGCTTCTACTTACTAGTACCATTTACGTGCCGCCACGCCGTCCCCATTTTTTATTAGCTAGGAGGCGCCTGCAGGGTAGCTATTTGAGTACGAGAGGCGTGCGATCGCACCTCGTATGCGTGCTTATCGGGAGGAGAGCCTTGACCTCCATCTACCGCCCACCTCTCTCCAAGGTCTCCATTAATGGCGCCGAGCCTCCGCTTAATGGCGTGGCTATGTCTCACTCGACCGAGATTTAAGAGAGAAAAAGAAAATCTGAAAGCACGGATCTTGATGTAAGATCCGATGGACCTATATAGCATCTATCGCGACTTATAGCAAGACCGATGAATATATAAGGACGATTAATTTTTTGATCAAAGAAGGGCTTGCCCTTCCGATTTTCATTATCGAAAACCACCACAATTCACAAGAAGTTCAGCACAACTCCAGCCTAACACGGGACTAAAAGCTACCAGATTGAAATCGAATATCCCAAGAGGCCAACAAAGGCCAAACATCCGCTTAGAACCCAACATTTCACAACCGATGACACAATCCACATCCTAAACCGATTATTACATCAAAAGAAACCAGGAAATCAAGGAAGCCCAAGAGCAACTAGAAGAACATCAACGCTGTGGTCGCCACAACAATAGTTTTCTTCATTCCAACTCGCACCATTGATCTTCCACGTAAAGATAAGGGCAAAAGAAGAAGGAAGACAAGGATCTCGCTCACTGATCTCTACTTTCTTGATGCGCTGTCAGAGGTCATGGAACTAGTCTCCGCAGCGAAGCGACGATGAGCTCTTTTCGTGTCCTCAAGACGCTGCTTGAGAACATCCACGGATTCTCCACCAGCCTTTGGCGCCGCTATGGAGCATGTCATTCTCGCCCATAAGTTTCTTGACGATGACGCCGTCCTCTTCAACAAGGCACTGGTCTCTCCTCGCTGGTCTGCACTTCGGACGATCTTCTCCTCAACAGTCGCGCCGCCCGGAGCCTCTCATTGCCCTCCCTTAGTACGCCGATAGCCTATTCAAACGAGGCTTTCATGTCGCCCCGCAACCTCGCCAGCCGGAGATCTGATCCATATGGCTATGGACGATCGCATGCATGCGCCAGAATAGCCGCCGCCGCCGCGAGAAATTTTCCCAGCCGCCGTGGCGCGGGGGACATCTCGCTGCATTCGTGGCGCGGCGGGACATCTCGCTACTTTCGGGCGCAGCCGGCCACCGCTGATCGACGGCGCGGGACCTCCGTTGCTTCAGCCGCACGCGCGGGACCTTCTGTTGCTATTTCCACAAGGGATATGTCGGCTGCTCGCAGCGAGGCGGACATCTCTCGTGCTTCCGCTTCCATGCTCGCCTCCCTGGTGGCAATCTCGACCTGTAACTCACGCTGGCCATGGCAGATGCAAGGGAAGGATGTGAATGACTTGTTTGTTTTGTGGATGAGGAGTTGAGGAGGAATGTGCAGTCATCTTGGCATACTAGTATTTATAACCGAGTACTAATACGCCCCTAAGTGGGAAACCATTTAGGTTGTGATCGTGTGAACAAGTTTGCAATTCAATATAGCGTGGTACTAATACGCCCTAAGTGGGAAACCGCTTAGGTTGTGATCGGTGTAACAGGTTTGCAATTCAATATAGCGTGAGTAATTTGAATGTGACAAGATGCAAGCTCAAAATTTATTGACGGTTCTAGTTTCAAGTGCGGCACTATTCCTGATGGAGTACTTTTTCTCTACTCCTCCTTTCCGGTTTTTAGGGCTTATCTCAAAATTTTAGTTTTTCCATTTTATAAGGCTCAATTTGGTTGTTCTCCAACACATGTTTAGATTCCAAGGTGCATTAAATCATTGCATGCAAGTATTAAGAGAAAATTGACCCATGCATGTACTTTATGCATGCATGCATTGCAATTAATGCATTGATAAACATAATTTTTTGAGAAAAACAAGAGCATTAATTAGGTGCTTTTGCAAACTACAAAAAATATTCCACCACTCACCATCTTGGTTGGTGAGATTTTTGAATTAAGCCCTATAAACCGGAAAGGAGGGAGTACTTTTGTGTACGTGCAATAACCTAAGTCTGTTTTTTCTCGAAAAGGAGGATGATGACCCCTGCCTCTCGTGATTCGGGAGTCACACACGATCTCAGTAGCTACGAATTGTAGTGTTCTCAACCATCCGATTCGCTTCTATCATGGATGTACCTATATACTAAAACATGTCTAGATACATCTATATTTTGACAAATGGAAGGCATGTATTGTGGAACAGAGGAGAAGTTGTCATCAAATGGATAAAAGGGACGATCTAGAACTAAAATACGCCTACATACATCTCCTTTTATCCATTTTGATGACAAGTAGTACTTCTTACCCAAAGGAACTTTATATCCAATGCATACAAAATATCCGCTCGATCGTTGAAATTACCGATCCGATGTCAAGTAATTGCTGCATCGCCACCAAAACCCACCATTTCTTAAGCTAAAGTAGAGCAAGGTAATCCCTATATTAGCATATTACTAAGATAAATGTAAGGCAATCAGAGAAACATTTAGGACGTGAGCTTGTCAATCTGAATGTGGAGGGACACAAGCTTAGCCCCGCCAGCAGCTTGGGCGGAACTGCCAAGAAGGTCAGCCTCGCATGTCGACGCCGCCGATCCTTGCTGCTTGTCACCTCCATTTCCACCTCGACGGCGCTTGGTCGTGCTTTTCGGCTCTCGGCGGGCCATTCGCCCACAGCTTGGCCAGTAGTGCGGCAGGGGACGCCTCGCCCGATGCACACGACCGACACGGCGATAGGCGCGCCGATGTCGAGCACGCCACCGACCAAGAAAACGCTGGCGCGTCCTCCTCCGCAACAGCAAGAGCCGTGGCTCGACAAAGGCACTTGCACCGGAGCACCTTGCCGCATTAGATGCTGTGCACGGCATGGATGGGCGGTGCCGATGTGGTGGTAGAGCCGCGGCGGGCCTTCGAGCCGCAGACGGGCACGGGCATTTGCAGGGCGCGAGCGACACACGCCCGTGATCGGCGAGCTTGTGGTAAGTGACGAGAGCCCACATCCTTCGTGGGGGCACTCCACCTCACCGACGAAAGGATGAAGTCCACCGCCGATTCCGCACGCCGGCCACCACCACACTCGCACTTCGCACCGCCGCTGGTTCCCGGGCGCCGACGCGCAGTCCGCGCAGCCAGTGTGCCTCCCTTGCACCGCAGAAATCAATCAAACAAAGACATCAATCAAGAAACCTGCACCTTGCTCAATCAGCCGAATGACGAGGTGTATCCAACCTCATACACCGGAGGCGCTAAGGGGCGGAGGCACAAGGGCAAGGAGCACGGTGAGGTCCATCGAGACCTTAGAGAGCTCCATCGTCGGGTCCTGTTCGGTCTGCATGATCTCGCCCTCCTCGTGCACAACCATCTCTTGACTTGGGCCAGGGTATTACAAAGCTTTACCGTCACATATTTTATACTACTCCAAGATGCATTAAATCAACACATGCAAGTATCAAAAGGAGAGTCACAACATGCATGCATGTGTTGTAATTAATGCATCGGTAAACACAAATTATTGAAATATACATATCGAGTGCAGTGCTTTGATGTGTCGTGTCAACTCGTACATCAACGAAGTTTGATTATCCTCTCCTCATGGACTTAATCGCACCTGCCTTTGGCTGTATGACAGGTTGGCCACACACCTATCGGGCCCACCTATCATACATGCAAAGGCAGGAGCGCCCTCCTCGCCCATGAGCGTGGTGGCTGGCAAGACTAGGAGAAGCTGCCACACGCCTCCTCCGCACGCCGTGGACATGCAGCAGTTCAATCGATGTCGATGGCTGAAGCGTAATGTAGTACTCTCCAAAGGCAGAGTACTCCATCATTGTTCGACTTCCCAAAGAGGCGAAGAGCCAAGCGCAGCCCGGATGCTCGTGGTGGTAGTTTCATGTGTAGAGTAGTCTAGGATAGCGTGTACCATGCCTGTAAGCTTAAAATTGTTGGGGTCGGCTCCATGCTATGTGGCTGTCTCGAAGTTTTAAAAAAATTTAAAATAGTCTTCTGGCCCTACCTGACACCCTGGTGATTGTAGTTTGCATGCTCATCTGGTCAAGACAGGAATATATATTTTAATTTGTTTTTTCGAAAAGGGGACTCTCTGCCTCTCGTGATCGTAACGATGCATACAACCACATATATTTTAATTTGTGGTGGGTGTTAGAGGTTGCAGCAAATATATTGTACACTGCGGGTCTTTCAGCCAAGTTTAGAGGCAAGCATGTGGGGCCAGTGCTATGATGTGTTGCATCAACTCGTACAACGAGGAGAAGCTTGATTTTACTACACGCCTTCTCCCTCACCCATGTGCACGGTTGCTGCCAAACGAGGACAGGCTTTTGCTTAGTAGTACTTCTACAACAAGCTATCCGTCTCTGCCATGGTGGAGGGACATGCAGCAGTGGATTCGACATCGAGAAGCAGAGTAGTAACATCATTGTTCGCCTTCTCAAGAGGCGAAGAGCCAAGCGCAAACCGAACGCTGCAGTTAAGTAACATTGAGTATGCATATAGCCGTGCTCTTGCATGAGACAAAATTGCTATGTGAGCCCACTATTTTGTACTAGTACGCATAACTACTTGCTAGTATAGCCCTCAGAAACCGTAAAGGAGTATTTGCCCTTCTAGAGATTTCAACAAGTGACTAGACTACACCGAGACGGAGTACATATGGAGCAAAATGAGTGAATCTGCATCGTAAATAAATACGTACTACTCCCTCCTTCCATCTATATAGGGCCTAATGTGTTTTTCAAGACAGCCTTTGACTATTGACAAGATTAATAGCACATGAGATGTATACTATGAAAATTATATTCTTGGAAGCCCTTTGACATACAAATTTGAAGGTATGCTTTGTGTAAGTTGCATGTCATATATTATTGCTCTAACGCTTGGTCAAAGTTAGCCTCAAAAACGATTAGGACCTATATAGATGGAAGGAGGAGTAGTTCTATCGCTTTCTCTCCGAGGTGCACAATATTGAGTATATCGACTAGTCTCTTTTGACACGATTTATTTTTTTACACAAGACAGACGCAAGCGCCATATACACGCCGCATACACTCACCCCTATGAACGCATTACACGCATCGCACACTATCATCTTGAAATTTATGAAATCACCATAGGCACCTCGTCAGTCGATGGGTCCATAGGTGCTTGAATGCCAAGGAGGGAGAGGGTAGCGTTCCCTAGACGTTGAACGGTCAATGATGCATCCTCAACTACATGTAGAGGGAATTAATTGGAGAAGGTAATAGAGCCAAAGATGATGTGAATGCAACAGAGTTTGACTCTCATATAATAAAGGCGCCCACCACTCCAATCCATCTACTCCCAAGTCTCTCGCAACACGGCTCACTCCAATCCAAGACCAAGTGACCGTAAGCCACAAGCACCTATGGAGGCGATGGACGGAGCGGCAATGGTCAGTGCTAAATCATCCAAGGCGCCGCCTGCGGCCCCAAGACTGCAGCGCTTCCAGACGGTGCTGGTGACCGCAGCATCGAGTCTCTTGCCGACGCTGGCTTCGCTCGCGATGGATGACATGATGGTCAACTCCATCCGCAAGTTCACCGTCACAAGAAGCGCCATGGACGACCTGTCAGATCGCTCCAGCCACGCTACCAGCTCCTCATTGCCTGCCACCCTCATCGCCTCCATGGTGATGAACCTTTCAAGCCCTCGCGGCCTCAAGCAGTGCCGGAGGTCGCGACAAAGAATGTGCACTCGAGGCTGCCCGCAAGCAGCGCCTAGCCATGCAAGAAACCATCGACCGCACATCCACGCTCACGAGGAAATCGCTACATAGGCCACTACAAGGCAAGCGAGGACATAAAGACGCTGGCCTTCTTCCAAAGAGCTGGAATCTTTGGACGCCATTGTTCAAGCACGCCGACCGCCACGAAGCAAAGCGCCTGCTTGGTGGGCCGCGACCGAGTCGAGGAGGTGGACATCGCCGATGGATGCATCTCTTCTTCTTGCCTCCTCTGTAACCAGCACTGCACGCCTCGTGGCCTTAATGTTTTATTAGAGAGATTCCTCCGCTCCCAAATATAAGTCTTTCTAAAGATTCCAGCAAGTGACTACTACATACGGAGCAAAATGAGTGAATCTACACTCTAAACTATGTCTACATACATCTGTAAGATGTATTCCATTTGAACTAGTATCTAAAAAGGCTTATATTTATGAACGGAGGGAGTATATGGAATTTTTATTCTAGTCGAACATTTTCACCGTGAGGTGGGGCCAGCTGAGCAACCCACCCGCCCACCCAAGGCCGGCCGAGTTTAGAATTAGAAGAGAGAAATGAGGAGGAGAGCTAGCTGAGCACGGACGCTGTTGTCGATGGGACTCGTGTTTATAGAATAGGAGTACTCGAGCACTCGTGCTCTCTTTTTTTAGGGAAAAATTAGTCGATGTCTAGTACCACTAGTTGGGTGCGTATGCACCTATAGCTGTCATCACTTTAGGTCTCCTTTTCAACCGCTGCTATGCTTCACAAGACATATTATTTCACGATTTATCCTCCTATATGTACTCCTAGGCTATTTCCACGCGTCCCATTCGCCGACATGTGGGACATAGAGCATCCGGGTGTAGTGCATGCACGACTGAGCATATGCCGGGTACTTTACATTTCAGACCTCATGAATTACATGCAAACCCCCAGAAGAATAAATAAATGAATGAATTACTACATGAAACCGGATTATTTTCGTGGAAACCGAGCATGCTCATTAAATTTTGGACATAACACGCTTATAAAAATGACCGGACCAAACCAGTCTAAGGGCCTTTGATTTTTCCCGCAAAAAGGGCCTCTTTGATTCGCAGGATACCGAAACACAGGAATGGGGAAAGTATGATGGCGATGAACCGAGACGAGGAGAACTCTAACTCATTTAGAGGTTAGAGTTAGATTCTAACCTCGAACTAACTCTAAACCAAAGAGGTGTATGGATGGCAGGGTTAGATTGACAATAAATGCTCTATCTCAATCATTTGACTACTTTGGACCCTATTTCCGCCGGATTTGAGGGTGCTTGATACGCTTTTAGTTCCATGACTAAAAGTAGTGGGACTAAAACTTGCTAGCCTCACCCATGCTTGGATCCAAATACTAAAGAGACTAAAATCAAGTTAATGAGCATTTATTATCCTCTAAACCTCCAATCCGTAACTCGCTGTGTTAAAGGAGAGGAGTTAAATGAGGAGAGAGAGGACTAATCCACATTTTAGTAGGGGTACCCCGACTAAAAAATTTTAGTCTCAAGACTAGTTTTAGGCCCTCTTTAGTCGTGGGTGCTTGGAACTTTAGCTCTTAAAGAGACTATTTTAGTCGACTAAAATAAGTCCCTTGGATCCAAGCACCTCTTGGTGTGGCCGCCTCTTCCGTGGCCTCCTCCCGCCACAATTGACATAAACGAACCATCTATACAAATCAAGCATGCAAAACATGATAATTTTTACTTTGTCCATAGAAATGAGATATCCCACTTAAACATACAAGTCGTCAATCAAGCTTCACAAAATAAAAAAACACTTCATGAAACAAAGAATGAGCTAACTCATCACGGAAGTCATTCACGATAGGGAGGGAGCCCGAGCCCCTCATGCACCGAGGGAGGAGCTCGCCATCGCCGCCTCGAGGAAGGCTTTGCAGAGCCCAAGCCCCGAACCCTCCAACGCTGGCCTCTTGCGAAGTTGAGATCGACACCGCATAGGTAGCAGGCCGCTGTCACCGATCGAACTTAATCTTTGGGCCTCTAGAAATAATGCAAGCTCAGAATTAAAATACCTAGAAAGGTGAACTGAATCTTTGGGCCTCTAGAAATAATGCAAGCCTCGAAACTGAAATACCTAGAAAGGTGAATCAATCTTTGGGCCTCTAGAAATAATGCAAGCTCGAAAGTGAAATACCTAGAAAGGTGAACTCAATCTTTGGGCCTCTAGAAATAATGCAAGCCTGAAACTGAAATACCTAGAAAGGTGAACTCAATCTTTGGGCCTCTAGAATAATGCAAGCCTGAAATTGAAATACCTAGAAAGGTGAACTCAATCTTTGGGCCTCTAGAAATAATGCAAGCCTGAAATTGAAATACCTAGAAAGGTGACCTGAATCTTTGGGCCTCTAGAAAGATTTATTACCTCCTCAAGCAGCATCAAACAATTCCATGCGGCACCACAAATCTATACCAAGTTTGATCAGGATCTACTTTTCCAAATCAGAATTAGCGCTAGAGCAAGCAAGATCAATGATATGGCCGTGAGACAGAGAAGGAACGAACAAACTCACCCCTCTCGTGACCTCCCTGGTATATGCACCGCCGCCGCGCACGGCAGAGGGAGAAAAACGACTGGTGAAGGGGGAGCGGGGCAACCTTCGAAGGCCGGAGGGAGAGGGCGGCCGGAGTAGAGCGGTGGAGGCCGGAAGGAGAGGGCGGCCGGAGGAGAGAAAGGGCGAGCGGCCCTATGGGGAACAGAGAGGAGTCGTGCAGAGAGGGGGAGCGATCCGTGCGGGCAGGGAGATTTTTTAGTTCTCTTTAGTGGGCCCGAGGATAACTAACCCAATTAGAACCTCTCCACCGGCTAGTTTTTTAGCTAGGTTAGAGCAAACTAGCTCAAACTAACCCTCTTGTTTCGATAATTTGAGGCTATTTCAACCCAAACTAGCTCTAACTCGTGGATCCAAACAAAGAGGAGTGTTATCAGACATGCTACAAAGGTGGACCGTAGCACATTGTTTTTATGGCCATATCACCACATTGTTTTCACTGCTGGTTCACTGGCTACCGTGGTTCGCACCGCTGGTTCACTGGCTGCCGTGGTTTGCACTCCTCCGACTGTAGTATTCCTCCGCTCCTAAATATAAGTCTTCATAGATATTTCACTGTGGACCACATACGGATGTATATAGATGCATTTTATGTGTAGATTCACTCATTTTTCTCCGTATGTGGTCCATAGTGAAATATCTCCAAAGACTTATATTTAGGAACGGAGGAGTAGTATAGTACTAGTATATACCGCATCATTCTTTGCTCCTTCTTACTACTCCGACATGTGGGAGAGCCAAGATCCGGTCAACGGTCATGCACCGATTAGAGCGCTGAACGGAAGGGGGCATCACCCCTGCCGGAGCGCCAGAATTCATGACTATAGTGAGTGGTCATATCACAAGTCTTTCCAGCAAGAACGCCACAAATCGCACAGCCCCTCGCCACCCTCCTCGCCTCACAAACCGCCACCCGAAATCTGCCACAGCATCGCCTGAAAAGTCCCGCCTCAACTTTTAACTACGCAAAATAGTTTGAGTTTGTTCGTTTCTATATAAATACAGATTTATCAGATGTTTATTCACCGTGGGGTTGTTCAATGAATGGAGGGGCGGTAGCACAAGTGAACAATACTGTAGTACTACTAGTAGTAAGTAGGAGTCGCAAAAGAGTCACCTTAAATAGAGAGTTTTTTCTTTAATGCCACGCATACAAATTGAAACGCTTGTTGTGAGAGAAAAAGATAATCACTCCACTATATATGGACGAGGGCCTGAGCGCTTGCTTTACTAGGGTTGCTCTTCATTCTCTCATCCTCTCCAGATATAAACAAGACAACGGTAGCGACATTTTCTCTCCGCACCGCTGGTCACAGATCCGCCGGATCCTTCGGCCGTGTGTGTAGAGGACTAAAAGTGCATCGCTCACGCGGTCATCGCCACGAGGAGGAAACCCACAGCTGCCGGAGGGGCCCGATCCTCCGCCCATGCCGCTCTTCTCCGACACAATACTGCCTCGGAGGTCCTCCGACCCTTCTTCCTCCCCCTCGTCAGATTGTCCGCAGATCCGACCTGCCGCCACGACATCCCGCGACCTCGTATAAGTTCTTCAAAGCTGCTTGCTCTATCGCCCCAGCTCCCCACATGTTTGCATGTGCATCTTTTTCTACTCCCATCAGCTCTTCCAAAGCCACCTAAATTTTTAGTATTATTAGAGGTAAAGCTACTTCATGCATTCAATCTAGGGCTTTGTTCAAACAACAAAGAAAGGGGGAAAGTTGTAGCATGAATCTAGGACTTGATTCAAAGAGGAAATAATATGGTGAAAGTAGTAGAGACCGGATACCCAACCGTCTCTTGGTTGAAAAGGGAAATAATGGGAAAACGCAGACAAACCGGATAAGGAACATATCTATTATTGGTTGAAAAAGGATAGAAAGTGGCGGCTGGTGGACAAGTCAATGAGTATGTCCAGGATTAGATTTGCTGCCATCACATAGTAAAAGGTCTCCTGTGATTAGATTTGCTGCCTCACATAGTAAAAGGTCTCGTGATTAGATTTGCTGCCTCACATAGTAAAAGGTCTCAGATTAGATTTGCTGCCTCACATAGTAAAAGGTCTCTGTGATTAGATTTATGCCTCACATAGTAAAAGGTCTCCGTGATTAGATTTGCTGCCTCACATAGTAAAAGGTCTCTGTGATTAGATTTGCTGCCCTCACATAGTACAAGGTCTCCGTGATTAGGTTTGCTGCCTCACATAGCATGAACAAACTTGGCATCACCACTTTATGCCTCCTTGTAGGTACATTGTGCCGATGGCCCACCGTCGCATGTCCTTATACCAACCTTTTGTGTTGTTAATGTAAGGACGCATGTAAAATGAAGCGATCACACTATTACCTTAGGGACATGTCTAACCAAAGGTTATTGTTAATCTAATGCCTCCAAAGGATAAGATGCAATTAAACTGTGTTACAAATGGCACTCCCGCTGTTTTCCCCAAGATGATAAGTAAGTTGCTCCTTTACTCGCTGAGTGTCCCGGTGTCCCCATGGTCCCATGCCCTTAAACCAACTCTTTAGCTGTGTTGATTTATCGTGTCCGTAAACAAGCAATGCCACCATTAAAGTAATCCCATATTTGAGGAATCTCATTGTTGATCGTAATGCTTCGTAACATGAAGCATTGTCGATGTTTTAAAATTTCTACCGTCCTTGCGTGATTGCCATGAACATAATTAAGATGCTTCTTTTCATTTTGTATATGTTTCAGATATTCTTATTGACCAAGAATCGCTTACTTTCTATCTTTTGTGCATATAGGGATATCCATTTCACCTTGTTGCTATTGTGACCTTTTGGTGAACTGCACAAAACACTTTTTTGAATGAGTGTCTTGTGCAGTTCAACTAAAATGTCACGTGGGCAACATCTCTCAATTTTGGTGGAACTGCACAAAATGGTGATTGGAGTTTCCAAAATCTCCGCCAAGTTTCGCCGGTAATCTCGCAACATTTTATTAGGCTTTGCAAGATGGAGCTGTCATCGCACCATAATGGCACTTTATTTTAGTGGAACTGCACAAAAGGATAAGAAAATTATAGTTGCACTTACATGAGCCGGACAGCCAACCTTAATGTTCCTCAATTTTAGTGCAACTACTAAAGAAGAACCTGCCACCACAAGAGCAAGTACTTCTTGCTAGTGAATGATGCAATCTTTGCTTCATTTCGTGAATCAGAGAAAAGGCGATGAATTGAATCATGGAACTCCAGAAGACCTCATCCAAGTAGAGCTGGAGGTTGAGTTCAAGGAGGCCGCTATTAAAGCTTAAATCATGCTCTCCTGCCTCCTTGTTTGTGTCAGGCAAACAGGAATACTCAACTACAGATGTTGTGACGGTCAAGAGCATTCACCAAGTTCTTCGATTGTATGACATGGCTAGTGAAGATGGATTTAATCCCGATATTCACTTTATCAAAAGGCTCTAATGGGTTGGTTCTGAATCTTGCAAGTGGGAATCAAGGAGATGTGTAGGCATCTTTGTTGTACTTATTATTTGAATCTTATTTGTTGGTTCTCAATCTTGCAAGCTGGGAATCAATGAGATGTGTAGGCATCTTTGTTGTACTTATTATTTGGATCTTATTTGTTGGTTCAATCTTGCAAGTCGGGAATCAATGAGATGTGTAGGCATCTTTGTTGTACTTATTATTTGGATCTTATTTGTTGGTTCTGAATCTTGCAAGTCGGGAAACATGGCATGATGATGCAGAGGACAACAACCATAACAAACAGTTCAAACTTGGTAGTATTATCTTTGTGAAAGTGCATAAATGTGTTGATCGTAAAGGCCCCGAGAATAATAATTCTAATTGTTGTGCATGTTGATCCTGTGGCACCGATAGAACGAGCTAATGCATTGCTTGTTTTAAGTATAAATTTCTATTAAAGCTAATTAAATTTAAGTAAAGTGACCACTAACTCCTCGTTATTACAAGCATTCAATACACTCCGCCATGAATCGATGTGTGGCCGAGGGTGCATCTTTTGCCGAGTGTGCAGCGGACGAGGGAGGGTAGTAACTGTCGCTTATACACACTCAGCCATCGTTGAATCCAGCCCCCAAGAGCTAAAACGAACTGCCGCCGCCACACACTCGCTCACTCAAGAGACTCCAATGGCGATCCGAGGGGTGAGCCTGCTGGATATGGACTTCAGCAATGAGTTCTCCTTGAGTTCGCTGCTCAGTCCTATGGCTGCACCAAGTTGAATGTGATGTACACCAACGATACGGACTCGTGAAGCTCGCCGCTCACTCCCCCTATGGCTGCACCAGTTCGAGCATTCGCCGCTTCATCGGCAGACCGATCGCACCTTCGCTATGGTGGAGAGAAGGAAGAACGCGACGATTCGCCATCCGTGCAACAAGCTTGTCGACATCCGTATAATACAAGATCATTAGCAACGGCAGGAGAAGGACTCGTGATTGACCTCGCCGAGACCATCATCGACCCCGACACGCCAACATGAAAGAAGACGACCAACACGGGAGGTACCTCTCAATCTAGCCTACATAACCTACGCGCCAAGGACGATACGCATGCTACGACATGTACATGCAGATCTTGGACATGAGGGCGGTTCGCTTCCCATAACCGACGAGCACACGGACAGCCGCAGCCCATGATCAAGCGTGCTGTGAAGGTCTAGATGTTGTACTTTATCTTTTATAAGCACCTTTATCATCCGAGTGTTTCATGCATTAGCCTATGTGTCGAATTATCTGTTTTGTCCAAATATTTCTTTAAGAACCCATTAACCTGATTGCTTTTTTTAGTGGCTATTTGCTTATGTATGTAAACTAGTTCACTTGTCCGTAAAAAACTAGTTCACTCGGCTGCCGTGCTTTGAATCTCCTTCCTCCCAACATATTCCCTCCTCGTGGACCCAAAGAGGTCTCTGAATTTTCTCCCACTTTCTTTTTCGATGTAAACTGAGTTTTCTCCCAAAGATTTCCCCTAGAACCAACTCAACTGTCCCACGCCTAGCCTAAAAATAATAATACCCCACGCACTATTAACTCATCAAATTAAAATGATATTTTATTTCATAAGTTGAAAGTTCTACAAAATAATAATAATAATTGTTTATATATAACTTGGCAAGTTAACTCCTAGTGATTGCATACATAAGCTTGCAAAGATTTTACCGACGCAATCATGTGTTTATGTTTTTATAACATTTCTCCGCCTAGCCCAACATGATATTTTCACCCAGCCCGTAAGTCCGTGGATTTCGAGAAAATGCAAATGGGATTTAAACGGCTGCATAGATGCTACATCATTGTTTCACCCAGCCCACCAAATGGACTAAAAACAAATGGACTCGGCCGACATGTGGGCCAAGAGGTCGAAGTTTAAGAAGGCGCGGATTTACATCCAACGGCCGACATTCTTCTTCAATCTCTCGCCTTCTTCCCCAGCTGCCGGAACTGGCCGCTTCCAGCTTTTCAAGGCCCAAGGCGTTGTTTTGCGCCTCAAGAAAACGCTACCTCGCCGACGGCCAGGCCATCCTCCACTCTGCACCTCCTGTTATTCTCTCGCCAAGTGTAGGCCCACCCGCACCAACCAGTCAAGTTTCCCACTCCTTCCGCTCATGACTCCACCGCCTCGCCTTCCCCATTTTCGGTCATTCCAGCTGGGCTCGCCGTCGCCCACCGCTTCGCGCGCTTACGCCGGCGTGGTCAACATACGAGAGTCATCGGAAGAAGATCAGACGTGGAGAGCTCGACGGCCGGGACCCACGAGGTCCATGGTCGCACGCAAGGAAAGTCCTCCTTATTACGCACTATACGCGGACTCGTACGGGAAGGGCTTCAGATTTCGCGAAAAAACGCTCTCCTCACGATGTGTCGGACCCACCAGCTATATCTTCGCACGCAAGGAAGTGCCTCCTTATTACGCACCCAAAAATGATTACCCCTGCTAGCTGGGACCCACCATAGTGGGTGGCTGACTTAGGGCCTACTTAGTTGACGAGGACAGAGGGCTTTGTCAACTTAGTCAATATGAACGATTCTAGCTCCAAAGGACTGACGATGTCCATCCAACGACCATAGTGCTTCTTCAACCTCCGGTCTTCTTGCTCCAGCGCCCAAAGCAGCGCCTGGCCGTGTCTGCGGTTCGCTTCCTCGTGGTCGGGTCAGGATGCCGCTGAGGCCTCACCCCCCTACTACTCCCACCGCTAGCCCAGTGGTATCCTCTACTCACCCACACCCCTCGTTATTCTCATGGCGATCGCAGCCTCACGCCACAATGAACCAAGAACCTCAGATTCTCTCCGCATGGGCATCCACTATCGCTGCCTTCCCTAGCTCCGCCATCCCTTCCTAGGCCTCGCTTCGCCCACCGCCTTTGGTGCTCTCGGCGCAAGGTGGTCAATGTGGTCAACGACCGACTTCCATCAGAAGAGTATTGTACGTGGAGAGGCTGACAGCTGGGTCCACAACCACAACCCAGTTTTTTTGTGATTTGCCAAGTAAGTCGCTTTGTCAGGCCTGTTGGGCTGCAAATCTTTCAAGACGAGGAGAGCTTCATTCGCTAGCCGAGAAAATGGCCTATCAAGAATGAGAAATAGGTTGTACATTTTAAAACACATCAAACCGCAATTAGTTTCAAATATCTTTTTTCATTTCGAGATTTTAAATTACATTAATTTTATGCGTGAGAATTTGTTGATTTTATATTGATATACATTTATTTTTAAAATCAGTTTGAATGTGAGTCAAATTTCGATTAAAACAGTTCGACCGCACCAAATATGCAAAATTTCAGATAATTTTTAACCGCTGCCACAATATGGGCTGTAATGCTAACAAAAGAATATGGGCTCCAAAAACCTTAAGAATTAGCAAATGGGCTGTAAATTATTAGAAATAATGGCAGATGGGCTGTATGCTGTTTTCCACAGATTTGAGGCTTTCCTAAAAAAGGTTGACGACAAGCAA
Organism: Aegilops longissima; assembly: GCA_021605205.1. Taxonomy (NCBI): domain Eukaryota; kingdom Viridiplantae; phylum Streptophyta; class Magnoliopsida; order Poales; family Poaceae; genus Aegilops; species Aegilops longissima. The sequence continues at coordinate 336,736,168 of CM038678.1, forward strand.
AGGATGTTGGATGGCCATCCAACGGCCGACGTGCTTCTTCAATCTCCGCTTCCTCGCTCCCCACCGCCAAACAAGCGCCGACGGACTGCTCGCTTCCCTCCTCAAGGCCACTCGCTACGCCACGCAGCCTCACCGCACCATCAGATTCCCATTGATGGCCTAGCCATCTCTCTACTCACCCACACCTGCTGTTATTCTCCGCGACGGAAGACGAACCAAGAAGCTCTCAGACAACAGATTCCTCCGCAGGGAAACAACTGCCAAGTCTTCCTCGCCTCCGTCGCTCCCTTTCCTAGGCCCCACCGCCATCCACCGCCTCGGTGTTTCTAAGACGCTCGGTCAACGTGGTCAACGAATCGACATGCATCTAAAGTGGACTGTACGTGGAGAGGCCGACAGCTGGGTCAACGGCCGCACGCAAGGAAATGCCTCCTTATTATGCGCAAAATAATGATTCCTTGTCACATCCCAGTTAGACCATGCATTAGGGTGTGCATCCTGTTTAAATTTCATTTGAAATTGAAATGGGAAGGCAGAAACCCCGTAACACCCCCTTAATTCAACTAGGGTTTACTAAAAATTATTTCAATGAACCTGAAATGCCCTTCAAAATGTTCATCCTCTTTGCTTTGGTTCAGAACCCATGTCAAAGAAGGTGTATCATTTTCTATGTCATCCTAAGGTCCTTGGACTAATCCACAAGTTTTGAACTTGAGCATTTTAAATTATATAAAATATTTTAAATGTTCAAAATTGCCAAACTAAAATGTTTCATGTTGGGAATATTCCAACAAGGGACCAGGAGCATTTTGGTGATTTTTAAAATAGTTTTGGTATTTTAGAAAACCCCACAAAGTTGCAGTAAATTAGAAAAAGATTTAAAAGGAAGAACTCTTACTCGACGCTCAGTTCGCCCACTGCTGCCCAGCCCAAAGAGCCGCGCCAATGAGCTGCTTGGCTCGGCCAGCAGCAGCCAGTGCCCGACGGCGAGCTCAGGGGCGCCACGCAGCTGGTCGCCGCCTCGCTTCACCTCCTCGCCGCCGCTGTCCTCGATGGCCTCCACGCTGCCGCCTCAACCCCTCGGACACGCCATTCGCCTCGCTCTCTCCTCGCTTCCTCGCCATGGCCGACGCCACTGCCGCCGCTTCCACCGTCAGAGTCCGAGCCACCGCCGCCCCCGCCACGAGACCATGTCCAGCCGTCATTGCCGCCGACTTCGCCGAACAAGCCGAGCCCCAAGCACTTGCTCGCCCGGCCACCGCACCGACTCGCCCGACTCGCCACCGCCGGAGATCCTTCGCCGCCGCCGCCAGATCGATCGCCCCGACCACGCCGTTCGGGTTTCACGAGACCGCCGTGAGCCTGGCTACCTCCCCATCCTTCCACTCTCCTTCTCGCACCACAACGAGCACACGGAGCTCACCAAGACGCACCGCCATGGAGCTCGTCGCCGACGAGGTTCGGCCACCCAACGGCCACGCCACCGCGTCCATCGTGACTCACCACGCTATGCTGGGTCCAACCTGCACTCCACGCTACCACACTTTGCCCCCTAGCAACGAGTCCGAGATCACCCGAGCCCCGCCGCCGCCAAACTCGTCAGCCGCGCCAACTCCGCCACCCCACCCAAGCTAACTCCACTAAGAGCTGCGTTCATCTCCAGCTCCACGAGATGCCTTCCATACCCATTTGGTGGCCGAACGCAAAAGCACTTTGTTCATGCTGCTTATTTCGCCAAGGCTAGACGCCGCGAAGTCGATCACGACCATTGACCGGTGGGCCTGATGATCGCTCGTCAATGACAGTGGACCTCTCGTTAACTAATTAGATTAGTTCTAATTAAGTTAATTAGTTAAACTAATTCATCGACATGCGGGTCCCACTGGTCAGTTTGACCTGGACGACCTGCTGACCCCTCGACGTCACATTGACTTCATGCCGACGAATAAATGAATTTCTGGATTTATTCTGATATAGCAAATTCCGTAATATAATTCAAATTTCAAATGCTTATAACTTTTATTCTATAACTCCAAATGCAAAGATTTATATATGAAAATTATCAGAAAAATCCACTCTATCCATTGGTACAGGTTTCATGCATGTTAAAGCAAGTTAACTATGCTGTTTAACCAGAATAAGATATTGCACCATTAGGACTAACTCAAATGAGCTATCATTTGAATCCTTGATTCAAATGAGTTCATCCCCTGTTCTTTCAACTTGCATTAGACCAACACACATCCATATTGCCATGTCATAGCATGCATCATATTGTTGCATATTGTCATGTGTGTTTACTTTCTGTGCTTTCATGATAGGTTCTCCTCAAGATAACCTCGACTACCCATCCAAGGGCGTTCTCACCCCAGCCCATCGTGCAAGCAACCCATTGATCATTTCGATACAAACCCATGTTCTCGCTTCGCTTCTCATGCATCGCATTAAGACAACGCGATTCAAACTGTTGTGTGCTGCGGTAGTTGAACCCACTTCCTTTGCATGACCTGTCATTGCCACAAGAATTCAGATGAAACCCACTAGTATGTGTAGGAGTTGATTGAGCCATGTTTGTGATTCCTACCATGCTATGCTTGCTATGCTTAGAGTTGTGTCGTCCGCTCATCGGGATGATGAACTGGAGTGAAAGGTTGTGTTGGTTCGAGAGTGAAAGTGTTGAACACGATTTGGTAAAGGTATCGATGAGAGGCCATGTAGGAGTACATGGTGGGTTGTTTCATTGAAGCCAACCTAAGAACTGAGATCTGTGTTTGTGATCCATGAACTAGCTACTACCACGCATTGGGCCCAAACCAATGGACCTCTCGCTTCTTAACCACCCTTGTTCTTAGTCCGGAGTTGCAAGTAGTTTCGTGTTTGTAGCATGTCAGCCGCACGCAACGCTGACCTTAGGGGTGGGTTGTGTTATGGTAGGCACGTGGTCTGTGTACCGAAAGTGCCCGCTTGGTATCTCGAAACCCGCACACATCGCTCGGGCTGTATGGGAAACCTCGCCGACTCATGGATGGAACCCTAATAGGCGATAAACCCGGACTAGGGACTTGAGTGTTTAGGTAGGCTGTGGCCGACACCCACGCTGGGCTTCCGCTGAAGGTTGCCGAGTACATGTCGTAAACGATTTATAAGTGGTGAGAGAGTGTGAAGAAGTACACCCCGCAGGTTAAATATGATCTATTCAATAGCCGTGTCCATGGAGAAGGACTTCGGTTACCTATATCAGTTCATAGACAAGTAAATGGATACTACTAAAAGCCTCAAGATAGTGTGAGTATCGTGGATGGCCCTCTCGGGATGACGAGAGAGGATCCACGGTGGAGTATTGTGATGGTGATTAGTGGACTCTGTACGACAAATGCTTTACAAAGTGGTGTCACGAGGATAGCTTAGCCAAGAGTCAAAGCTGGCTTGCTGCAAATAACTCCACTTCCTTCCTTGAGAATGTGCATGTATGATAGGATTCTGTGGAAGACTTGCTGAGTACTTTTGTACTCATGTTTGCTTAATCAATATTTTCAGAGGACAATACTACCCTCCGACGGATTCTATGTAGATATTGACTTCGACGAGTGAACTAGCCACCTGTGTGGCGCATCTAAGACTTGTGAAGGGCCATTGTAGATAGAAAGGCTCCAACAAGCTTTCTTTCTTTCTAGAGTCTCAGACTGACTAGTTTGCTTCCGCATGTGCTTGTATGATTGTATGATTTGAGTGTTGGGTCATGTGACCCCACCTGTATGAATATAGTTATGTATGGCTCCTGAGCCTCTTAAATAAAGTACTTGAGTTGTAGAGTTTTGTTGTGATGCCTTGTTGTATTTACTCATATCGGGCATATTATGTATGATTGAAATGCTTGGTATGAGGGATCCGACAAACTAGTTGTTTATCCTTGGCAGCCTCTCATATGGGGAAATGTAGTCTCGTGCTTCGAGCGATAGTAGTCCGCCACAGCCCGGCTCACCGGAGTCCTCGCTAGCCCAAAGACTACCGCTTGGACACTTGATCGGCCGGCATGTGATTCATTTCGCCTTATGTCTGTTCTTTCGGGAAATGTCACGCGATGGTATTCGAGTCCTGCTTAGCCTGCTACAGCCCGGATACCGAGTCCTGTTAGCCCAAAGGTTACAGCCCGAATTCATACGCTGATGACCGACATGCTCAAGTGATTCATGTATGCCTGTCCCCATAGGTTAGTGCCGCTTGGGTTCACGATCAGCCATGTCGGCCCGGTTCTTTGTCATGTGGATGCTAGCGACACTATCATATACGTGAGCCAAAAGGCTAAACGGTCCCGGCCATGGTAAGGCGACACCTGGGAATACCGCATGCGTGAGGCCGCAAAGTGATATGAGGTGTTACCAGCCAGGTCGATGTGACTTGAATCGGGTCCCGACAGCGCTGGCATCGAAAGGGCTGCCTCGAGGTTCGCTAAGCCAAACCGGTCGATGTTGAGTCTAGAAATGCTTTAGTTATATGTAGGGAATTGATTGTGGAGGGAACGAAGGCTCTTTTTACCTCTTTACCTTATGCCCTCTCGATCCGAGTCATCCTCTTCTCATTCGACGTGGGTATAGGACTAGGCTCTCTCTCTCTATCAGTTCACGGTTACTAATCCATAGTAACTTATAGGATTGTTGGTTACATCCTCGCCTGCTACTAAATTTTAGTATGCTATCATTTGAACCGTAACCTTGATATGATGTTGTTGAGTGGTTTTGCAATCTGATTTTGAATGTCTCAAATCTGATTTTGAGCATTTACGATGTTATGCTGCCCGATTTTCCTAGAAATTTAATGCCTTTGCATTGTGGCTGTGCTTTCAGATGGCCACCCGCCCCGTAACTAAGTGGTTCGCTCAACTGCTGCATTGATGTGTGGTCACACGGCAATGCTGGTTCGGGTGATGATTGAGTCTGGTTATCGATGGTATCCTCAATATACCGCCGAGGAGCAGTTTAGGATTTCAATCAAAGCCAATACCTATGCACGGTCCGGATTTATCCATCTTATCCCGGAGCTACCGAGCCACTTCATCGTTCTTATGGGCTCGAATCACTATTGGAATGTCTGCAAGATGCAGCCTATTCCATGATGACTATTATTCGAGCTGTAATCGCTTTGTCGGGCAACACCGATTTTCGCTACATGCCAAGATCCTCCCCGGGCGCATGGCTATCTTCGTGGTTTGTACAGCGATGCATCCCATGAGGATTCACCTTCGCACTACTACCGAGATGTCGGAGGACAAGGACCGTGAGAACCGGCCTCATGTGATGGAGCTTTTAATGCCCGCTCACCACCGGGCTACTCGACTAGGTTTGCACCGCCGCAAGCCGGATATATGGACATGAGAGACTTGTACCTGTAAGGGCGTAGTCTGCCAGACTTTATGGAGTGGCGTGAGGTTGGAGGCATCACCTCCTCGTGGGCCCTGCCTGCCACTGCTTGTTGGTCCACGGCCACATCCGAGTCCTTATGGTCCACAGTGCCCCACAGTGATTGTCTGCTTCCGACGATCATGTTCCACTTCCGTGTCCGGGTGGTGACTTCTATGAGGACTACTATGGAGCTGCCTCGAGATAGTAGTAGTATTCCTAGTATGGTAATAGTTGTGTTTCCACCGTCTCATGTGACTCGTGGAATACGACTTAGTGTGTATCGCTCCTAAGTGTAGAAAATAATGTATAGGAGTTGGGATGCTTTGATGAGATGTAACGCCTTTCCTTATAGTTGTACTTCGTCAGCTTGTACTAAACTATGAATGGTGTGTATGATCGTTGGTATATATATATATGGCAGTTTTATATTACCATGTCATACGGATGAACATCTTTGCATTCCATGCTGTCCATTACCTTCCGCACTTCCTTGTTAAATTCTGCCATCCTGGTTTAAACCTTTGCTTTGTCTCCTGTGATGGTCAACACTGCAATACTCCCGCTGTTCCAGAGCAGGAGAAGCCAGCAGCCGAAATGTGAATCTGCCGCAACCGCCATCTTTGGCCGAGGTGATGCTAGAAGCGTAACGCAATAAGCGTGAAACCAACCGCTTATTGGAGCGGATTGAACAAAACACAGCACGCCAGCCAAGAAACGATGTGGTTTCACCTCAACGACTTCGCCAAGCTATATCCCCAAAATTCAAATATTCCGCCGAGCCACTCGACGCGATGATTGGCTCCGCAAGATCCACCACAAGCTGCGCTCCGCTAACGTGGCCGAGGCCGACAAGGTTACCTTTGCCGCCTATCATCTTGAAGGCCCCGCTAGCCTCGTGGGAAAATTATGAGGCTATGCGTCCGTTGGACAAGTTACAACTTGGGCTGAATTCAAGCCGCCTCCCGTGAGCATCATATTCCGTAAGGTCTTATGGACCGCAAACGTGAGGAATTCTGCAGCCACCCAAGGTAGGCTGACAAAGGATGCCTACAACCGTGAATTTGGGAGGTTAGCACGTTATGCCCCAAGAAGTTTCTACCGATGCCAAGAAGGTGCAAGGTTCCGCAAGGGACTTAGCCTCGAGCTACGCCGAGATCTCCGCTCGCATGAGTGTACCTCTTTCCGGTTAGTCAATAAGGCTATCACTAAATCAAGGCAGACTGATTTTGAGGCTTCACGCAAACACATCCGTGATTCTCGATCTTCATCCGCTCGATCCCGTGGCGCCGGGTTTGGGTTCCAACATACGCTCTACCACCTGTGTTCACCCCGAGGCCATCCTTTGAGGCGCCGCCCCAACCAGCAGATTTTCCACCCAAGACTTATGGAGGTCCAATCGCTAATGCTGCTCCACGCCCAAATGTGATAACTTGCTTCAAGTGTGGAGAGACGGGCCACTATATCCGAGAGTGTCCCTAACAACCCCAATCAAGCCGAAAGTCTGCTGGTCATGCAAGCCAGCAGAAAGGTGCCCTATGCTAAACCAGCTTGCCACCGCCATGGCCATGTCAACTATGTCTCTCGCTGAAGAAACCTATGAGGATCCCAACGCCGCCCTCGGTACGCTTTCTTGTTAATTGCCATCCGCAACCGCTTTTTTTGATAATCGAGCATCTCATTCATTTATTTCGAGAGCTATGCTCGATTGCACAACACCACATTCTCGTGACATGCCTACCTCCATGGAAATTAAACTCCTGGTTCTAGATGGCAAACATCTAGAATAAGTCATGGAATGAAATTTTGTCGACATGATTAGTCTTTCTTGCATCTCTAATAGCTCTTAAGTCCTCTGACATAAACATCATCTTGGGTATGGACCGGATGTCACCCATTATGCTAAGATTGATTGCTCTACTAGAACTGCTCAACTTACCCATCCTTCGGCAAGACAAGAATGTTTTAACCCGAGTGTCTAAGCGCCAGCTTTACTCCTTAAATGCCAACCCCTTCCGCACCTCAAGATATTCCGATAGTCCGTGATTTCCGGATGTCTTTCCGAGGAACTGCCAGTGTTCCACCGACAGGATGTCGAGTTCGTGATAGATCTTGTTCCCTAACCGCCCCAATCTCTAGAAGACCTTATAAGATGGCACCCCTAGAACTAGCTGAACTTAAGAAACAACTCGATGAATCCTTGCAAAAGGGTTTCATCCGCCCTAGTTCATCTCCATGGGCTTGCCCCGCCCTCTTCGTCAAGAAGAAGGATGGTACGGATCGGATGGTTGTAGATTACCGACCGCCAATTTGGTCACTATCAAGAACAAGTATCCGCCCCTCAGATCAACGACCGTATGATCAGCTCGCTGATCCTCGCCTTTTTCCAAGATGGATTTGAGGTTGGGCTACCATCAAATCAAAATCAAGAACGGGACATTCCTAAACGGCTTTTGTTACTCGTTATGGCCAATACGAGTACACCGTCATGTCTTTCGGATTAACCAATGCTCCAACCACCTTCTCTCGGTTAATGAACTCAATCTTCATGGAGTACTTGGATAAATTCGTCCGTGGTATACCTCGATGATATACTCATCTACTCCAAGAATGAGGAAGAACATGCCAACATCTAAGGCTAGTATTGATGAAACTTCGAGAGCACCGCCTTTATGCCAAATTCTCTAATGTGAATTCTGGTTACCGTATGACCTATCTAGGACATGTAATCTCCGAAAGGGCATTGCTGTCAATCCCGAGCGAAGTTCAAGCCGCCTTGATTGACTCCACCTGAATCGGTCAAGCAAGTTCGAGTTTCTCGTTTAGCGAGCTATTGCCGCCGCTTCACCGAGAATTTCTAAAGTTGTTAAACCTCTAACCGAACTCCTCAAGAAAGATAAGAAGTTCGAATGGACGCCACAAGGCGAAGTTCAGCTTTCAGAACTGAAAAGACGCTCGACATCTCGCTCCCTGCATTTGTTCCACCAGATTTCTAAGGACTTTATTATCTATTGCGACGCCGACAAGGACTAGGTTGCATACTCATGCAAGATCGCTATGTGATTGCCTACGCTTCTCGACAGCTAAGGCCCACATGAGGATAACTATCCCACACACGCATCTAGAGCTTGCAGCAGGGTTCATGCACTCAAAACTGGCGACATTACCTTCTCGGGTAATCGCTATAAATCTACACCGATCACCAAAGTCTGAAATATATCTTCACCCAACCGGATTTGAATCTCGTGCAAAGACGTTGTCGAGTTGATTACAGATTTCACTTAGGAATATCTTACACCCTGTGCAAAGCTAATGTCATGGCTGACGACTAAGTCGCAAATCTTATTGTAACAATCTGATGTTACAACAAAGTCAACCATTTCTCCACGAGGAATTTCGTAGCTTAATCTTCACATTGTTCCTCGAGGATTCCTTTCCACCCCGGTGGCTAAACCTACCTTACGGATCAGATCATCAAAGCACGTAAGTAGATCCGGAGTCTCTCGATCAAGGAGAAACATCAAGAAGGAGTCGCAGATTGTTTCTCCATTGATGAACGAGGTGTCGTGTTCTTTGAGACCGCCTAGTGGTCCCTAAGAAACAACCCGAGGCGATTGATCCTTAAGGAAGCTCATGACTCTCCTCTCACCATTCATCCCGGTAGTACTAAATGTATCAAGATCTACGCCAGAGGTTTTGGTGGACTAGGATGAAGAGAGAAATCGCTCAATACATTGCTAATCGCGACGCCTGTCGTCGAAGTTAAAGCAGAGCATCAACGGCCTGCCGGTACCCTTCAACCTTTGGAAATTCCTGAATGGAAATGGGATAAAATCGGTATGGATTTCATTACCGGTTTCAGACCAAGAGAGGGAATAATGCTATCTTCGTTGTCGCTGATCGCCTTTCCAAAGTAGCCCACTTCCTACCTGCTCGTGAGAGTATAACCGCTAGCCACTAGCTGATTTGTACATCTCTCTAATAGTGTCTCTTCATGGTGTTCCATTAGAGATTAACTCAGACTGTGGAAGTCTCTTCACCTCTCGATTTTGGGAAAGTTTCCAAACGCTATGGGAACTCGCTTCTTTAGCACCGCTTCCATCCCCAATCAAGTGGTCAAGTAGAACGAGTCAATCAAATCCTAGAGGATATGCTTCGAGCTTCACATCTCTTTCGCATGAATTGGGAGAAATGCCTTCCATTCGCCGAAGTTCGCTTATAACAATAGTTATCAAGCCAGCTTGGGCAAAGCCCTTTCAAGTTCTTTATGGACGGAAATGTCGAACGCCTTTAATCGGGTCGAAACCGGGAGAGACAACTTTGGCCCGGATATGATTCAGAAGCGTAAGAGCAGGTTCGCTTGTTCGTGAGAAATTGAAAACAGCCCAATCTCGCCAAAAGAGCCAATATGACCGCAAGCATAAGCCTATGACTTATGAAATTGGCGAGAAGGCTTACCTTCGGGTTACTCCTTTGAAGGGAACCCATCGCTTCGTATCAAAGGCAAGTTGGCTCGTTACATTGGACCCTTTCGCATTCTTGCCAAACGAGGAGAAGTTGCCACCAATTGAACTACCTCCGCATCTTTCCAGAGTCCATGATGTCTTCCACGCTTCCCAACTCAGCGCTGCTTCTGATCCTATCCGTGGAGTGGACCACTAAACGCTTGATCTCCAAGATAACCTCACCTATCGAGAATATCCCGCTCAGATCTCGATCAAGCCGAGCGCATCACCCGACGCCGAATATCAAGTTTCTAAAGGTTCAATGGTCAAACCATTCCGAGCAAGAAGCAACTTGGGAAAGGGAGGATCGCCTTCGACTTGAGTATCCCACCTTTTTCAAGAATAGATCCTAAATCTCGGACGAGATTCTTTGAGTGGGGTGAGTTGTCACATCCCGCTTAGACCATGCATTAGGGTGTGCATCATGTTTAAATTTCATTTGAATTTGAAATGGGAAGGCAGGAAACCCTGTAACACCCCCTTAATTCAACTAGGGTTTACTAAAATTATTTCAATGAACCTGAAATGCCCTTCAAAATGTTCATCCTCTTTGCTTTGGTTCGTAACCCATGTCAAAGAAGGTGTATCATTTTCTAGGTCATCCTAAGGTCCTAGGATTAATCCACAAGTTTTGAACTTGAGCATTTTAAATTATATAAAATATTTTAAATGTTCAAAATTGCCAAACTAAAATGTTTCATGTTGGGAATATTCCAACAAGGGACCAGGAGCATTTTGGTGATTTTTAAAATAGTTTTGGTATTTTAGAAAACCCCACAAAGTTGCAGAAATTAGAAAAAGATTAAAAAGGAAAACCTTACTCGACGCCTGTGTTCGCCCACTGCCTGCCCAGCCCAAAGAGCTCGCCGCCAATGAGCTGCTTGGTTCGGCCAGCAGCAGCCAGTGTCCCGACGGCGAGCTCAGGCGCGCCACGCAGCTGGCCGCCGCCTCGCTTCACCTCCTCGCCGCTGCTGTCTCGATGGCCTCCACGCTGCCGCTTCAACCCCGGACACGCCATTCGCCTCGCGCTCTCTCCTCGCTTCCTCGCCATGGCCGACGCCACTGCCGCCGCTTCCACCGTCAGAGTCCGTAGCCACCGCCGCCCCCGCCCACGAGACTGCGGTCCGCCGCCATTGCCGCCGACTTCGCCGAACAAGCCGAGCCCCAAGCACTTGCTCGCCTCAAGCCACCGCACCGACCTCGCCCGACTCGCCACCGCCGGAGATCCTTCGCCGCCGCCAGATCGATCGCCCCCCGACCACGCCGTCTGGTTTCTACGAGACCGCCGTGAGCCTGGCTACCTCCCCATCCTCTCCACTCTCCTTCTCGCACCACAACGAGCACACGGAGCTCATCTGACGCATCGCCGCTGGAGCTCGTCAGCCGACGAGGCTCGCCACCCAACGCCACGCCACCGCGTCCATCGTGACTCACCACGCTATGCTGGGTCCAACTCTGCACTCCACGCGACTCACCTTGCCCCCAGCAACGAGTCCGAGATCACCCGAGCCCCGCCGCCGCCAAACTCGCCGGGCGCCAACTCCGCCACCCCGACCCAACTAACTCCACCAAGAGCTGCGTTCATCTCCAGCTCCACGAGATGCCTTCCGCCCCCATTTGGTGGCCGGAACATGCAAAGCACTTTGTTCATTACCACATTATTCTCGCCAAGGCTAGACGCCAGCGAAGTTGACCACGACCATTGATCGGTGGGCCCTCGCTGATCGCCTGAGTCAATGACAGTGGACCCCGTTAACTAATTAGATTAGTTCTAATTAAGTTAATTAGTTAAACTAACTCACGACATGCGGGTCCCACTCGGTCAGTTTGACCTGACGACCCTGCTGACCTCGACGTCACACTGACCTCATGCCGACGAATAAATGAATTTCTGGATTTATTTTGATATAGTAAATTCCGTAATATAATTCAAATTTCAAATGCTTATAACTTTTATTCTATAACTCCAAATGCAAAGATTTATATATGAAAAATTATCAGAAAAATCCACTCTATCCATTGGTACAGGTTTCATGCATGTTAAAACAAGTTAACTATGCTGTTTAACCAGAATAAGATATTGCACCATTAGGACTAACTCAATGAGCTATCATTTGAATCCTTGATTCAAATGAGTTCATCCCCTGTTCTTTCAACTTGCATTAGACCAACACACATCCATATTGCCATGTCATAGCATGCATCATATTGTTGCATATTGTCATGTGTTTTACTTTCGTGCTTTCATGATAGGTTCTCGCCTCAAGATAACCTCGACTACCCATCCAAGGGCGCTTCACCCCGCCCATCGCAAGCAACCTGCTGATCATTTCGACACAAACCCATGTTCTCGCTTCGCTTCTCACATCGCGATTAAGACAACGCGATTCAAACTGTTGTGTGCTGCGGTAGTTGAACCCACTTCCTTTGCATGACCTGTCATTGCCACAAGAATTAGATGAAACCCACTAGTATGTGTAGGAGTTGATTGAGCCATGTTTGTGATTCCTACCATGCTATGCTTGCTATGCTTAGAGTTGTGTCAGTCCGCTCATCGGGATGATGAACCGGAGTGAAAGGTTGTGTTGGTTCGAGAGTGAAAGTGTTGAACACGATTTGGTAAAGGTATCGATGAGAGGCCATGTAGGAGTACATGGTGGGTTGTTTCATTGAAGCCAACCTAAGAACTGAGATCTGTGTTTGTGATCCATGAACTAGCTACTACCACGCATTGGGCCCAAACCAATGGACCTCTCGGCTTCTTAACCACCCTTGTTCTTAGTCCGGAGTTGCAAGTAGTTTCGTGTTTGTAGCATGTCAATGACGCAACGCTGACCTTAGGGGTGGGTTGTGTTGCGGTAGGCACGCGGTCTGTGTACCGAAAGTGCCCGCTTGGTATCTCGGGAACCCTGCACACATCGCTCGGGCTGTATGGGAAACCTCGCCGACTCCTCATGGATGGAACCCAATAGGCGATAAACCCGACTAGGGACTTGAGTGTTTAGGTAGGCTGTGGCCGACACCCACGCTGGGCTTCCGCTGAAGGTTGCCGAGTACATGTCGGTAAACGATTTATAAGTGGTGAGAGCGTGTGAAGAAGTACACCCCGCAGGTTAAATATGATCTATTCAATAGCCGTGTCCACGGAGAAGGACTTCGGGTTACCTATATCAGTTCATAGACAAGTAAATGGATACTACTAAAAGCCTCAAGATAGTGTGAGTATCGTGGATGGCCCTCTCGGGATGACGAGAGAGGATCCACGGTGGAGTATTGTGATGGTGATTAGTGGACCTGTACGACAAATGTTTTACAAAGTGGTGTCACGTAGGATAGCTTAGCCAAGAGTCAAAGCTGGCTTGCTGCAAATAACTCCACTTCCTTCCTTGAGAATGTGCATGTATGATAGGATTCTGTGGTAAGACTTGCTGAGTACTTTTGTACTCATGTTTGCTTAATCAATATTTTCAGAGGACAATACTACCCCCTCCGACGGATTCTATGTAGATATTGACTTCGACGAGTGAACTAGCCACCCAGGTGGCGATCTAAGACTTGTGAAGGGCCATTGTAGATAGAAAGGCTCCAACAAGCTTTCTTTCTTTCTAGAGTCCAGATCAGACTAGTTTGCTTCCGCATGTGCTTGTATGATTGTATGATTTGAGTGTTGGGTCATGTGACCCCACCGTATGACTATAGTTATGTATGGCTCCTGAGCCTCTTAAATAAAGTACTTGAGTTGTAGAGTTTTGTTGTGATGCCTTGTTGTATTTACTCATATCGGGCATATTATGCGGTATGATTGAAATGCTTGGTATGAGGGGATCCGACAAACTAGTTGTTTATCCTTGGCAGCCTCTCATATGGGGAAATGTAGTCTCGCTTCGAGCGATAGTAGTCCGCTACAGCCCGGTTCACCGAGTCCTGCTAGCCCAAAGACTACCGCTTGGACACTTGACTGGCCGGCATGTGATTCATTTCGCCTTATGTCTGTCCTTCGGGAAATGTCACGCTGATGGTATTCGAGTCCCGCTTAGCTCATGCACAGCCCGATACCGGAGTCCTCATAGCCCAAAGCTACAGCCCGAATTCATACGCTGATGACCGACATGCTCAAGTGATTCATGTATGCCTCGTCCCCATAGGTTAGTGCCGCTTTGGTTCACGACTAGCCATGTCGGCCCGGTTCTTTGTCATGTGGATGCTAGCGACACTATCATATACGTGAGCCAAAAGGCTAAACGGTCCCGGCCATGGTAAGGCGACACCTGGGAATACCGCATGTGAGGCCGCAAAGTGATATGAGGTGTTACCAGCCAGGTCGATGTGACTTGGAATCGGGTCCCGACATTCTCCACCTGAAATCAGGGACCCACCGAAAGGGCCTCTCAGATTTCATTTAAAAAATGTTACCGGCCACCGACAGCTCGACCCACCAGCTATATCTTCGCACGCAAGGAAGTGCCTCCTTATTACGCACAAAAATGAATACTCCCCGTTAGCCGGGACCCAAGATAGTGGCAGTCGACTTGTGGGCCTACTAAGTTGACGGGACGGAGGGCTTTGTCAACTTAGTCAATATGCACGATTCTAGCTCCAAAGGACTGTGACGATTTCCATCCAACGGGCGGTAGTGCTTCTTCAACCTCTCGTCTTCTAGCTCCAAATTACCAAACCAGCGCCGGTCGCGGCTCGCGGTTCCGCCTCCCGTGGTCGGGCCACGATGCAGCGGAGGCCTCATCGCCTCTACTACTCCCACCGCTGGCCAGTGCCATCCTCCACTCATCCACACCCCCGTTATTCTCATGGTGACGGCAACAAGCAATCAACCAAAGAACCTCGTGATTTCTTCTCCGCAGGCATCCATCGCCGCTGTTTTCCTCGGCTCCACGCCGCCCCTTCCTAGGCTCGCCGCCGCCCACCGCCTCGGTGCTATCGGGCGCGCGTGGTCAATATGGTCAAGGAACGACTTCCATCGGACGTGGATCGACGCGGAGAGGCCGATACCGGGTCCATGGCCGCAGCAAGGAAGTGCCTCCTTATTACGCAAAATAATTATTCCTCCACCGATGTTGGGGATCCACCGGACGGCCACCGATTTCGCGAAAAACATTTGCCCCAACCGCCGGGACCCACCAGTTACATCTTCGCACGCAAGGAAGTGCGTCCGCAAAAAACCAAAACGATTCGCTTCTCGATCGCTGGGACCCAGCAGCTACATCTTTGCAGTGCAAGGAAGTTCTCGATACCGACCCACCTGGTCGAAGCGCACGACGCTGTCATTATGGTCGCGAACGTAATGCATATATATACCGTGGATGTAGAGGCACGCACGATCATAGTAGAGGCGCCGCACGTAGCATGTACACGCATGTACAGCCGCCGTGGTGCAAGAAAGAAAATACAGCCACGTATGTGTACATACGGGCGGGTCTCAACGCCTACCGCGCGATACATACGGCGAGGGCTCGCGACATGGCTAGGTCGGAACGGAGAAACAAAGTGTCCTCGCTGTGGTTCATGGGGAGGCAACGGAATGCATCGTGTTCATGGGGAGGCAACGGAATGCGCCATGTTCATGGGGAGGCAACAACGCGCCGTGGTTCATCGGGAGGCAACGGAACGGTGGGAGCCAACCGCCGGGTCGAACGGAATGCGGGTCGTGTTCATCGGGAGGGCTTGGACGGAACAGCGATGGAAACAAGGCTTATGCATCGCACAACGGAGGAAACGGACATCCCACGCTCGAACGGGTCCCGCCGATCGGAGGGGTCCGCGCATCAAGAAAACGGAGGAAACGGACCTCCTACAATGAAATAGGGGTCCTGCTGATCGGAGGTGTGGCGATCGCAAAATGGACTTAAACGGACCTCCCACGGCCGAAATGGGGTCCTGCTGATCGGGAGGTGTGGCATACCGCGAAAACGGACCTCCTACGGTCAAACGGGGTCCCGTTTCATCGGGAGGGGTGTGGCGATCGCAAAACTGACTCCATGGATACTGTTTCATCTCCACCGCCGACCTCCTCCACCTCCATGGCTACCGTCGACCTCCTCCAGCCTCCACGGCTCCCTGCTCATCCAGCCTCCACCGCTACTCCACCGGCCATCGCTCAACCACCCTCCACCGCTTCACTGCTCATCCAACGCCCACACCACGGGTCCTGCTCAACCACCCTCCACGGGCACCCTCCACCATCTACTGCTCATCCAGCCCTCCACACCACGGGATCCTGTTCATCCACCCTCCACGGGCACCCCTCCACCGCTCACTGCTCATCCAGCCCTCCACCGCTCAATCGCTCATCCAGCCCTCCACACCACGGGTCCTGTTCAACCACCCTCCACGGGCACCCTCCACCATCTATTATTCATCCAGCCCTCCACACCACGGGTCCTGTTCATCCACCCTCCACGGGCACCCTCCACCGCTCATCGCTCATCCAGCCCTCCACCACACCATGGGGTCCAGCTTCATCCGCAGGCAACGCCACCGCCATCGCTCATCCAACACCTTCGCAACGCCACTCGCTCATCCAATCGATCGGGCTTCGCTTAGCAGCAGAGCGGGCGAATCGCCGATCGGGTTCAGGCTAATCAGCCATCGATCGACCGCCGGTTCAAGAACGCAGAGCTTCGCAGCAGTAATCGCCGGGTTCGCCAGAGCCCAACGCCTCGCCAGTTCAGTTAGAGCTAACTCTCGCGACACACGCCACAGCACGCACGAGAGAACGCGATTGCTCGGCCCCGACCTCCCATTGTAACCGGAACTCCTGAAATTTTCCTCCCTCGCTTCTACCACAGTTTTTTTTGTCACGGACGGCCCAAAGAATGTCATGCAACTCGCCTCCGCCCGCCAGGACGAAAAGCCCATTTTCTCACATGATTTTTGTCATAGAAGTAGGAGCCCACCACATCTATGATGATACCGGTTTTGTCACAATTATCGCTATAGAAGTGTCATATGTATGACAGAAAAAATTGCTCGCCCAAAATATCACGGATGTGTCTTTTTTTTTGTAGTGAAACCCTGTGTCTCTTTGTGTTGTGAGTTCGACGAGTTCGTCCGCAAGATCTTAGCAAGCTAGAGCGTAGATCGGTAGGAGGGAAAGACTTCGCGCACACCCCAGTGTTCAAACCTTAAGGGTTTGCCGGAACCCCACATCCGACAAAGCTAATGAAAATGCAAAATTATTCAAAGAAAAAGTTAAAAGATGGCATGACAAAAGAATCCAAAAGCGTGAGTTTAAAGTCGGAGAATATGTTCTTTTGTACAACTCTCGTTTCACATTCTATCGGCGTTCTGGGAACGGGGGTCCCCAGACCTGCCTGCCTGCGGCCCACGGTGTGGCTAAGTCAGCAGGCTGTACGGCCCATCTTCATCAACAAGGCATCCAAGACCTTCGCGAGGGGCCAAGCCTCGCGAGGCGGGCAACGCAAGACCTCCTCAGGAGTGGCCTAGTCAGGAAGGCTCACGAGGAGCAGAGATATCAAGGCGGGGCAAACCTCACGAGGCTCTCGTGACGTGAGCCATGACGATCGGCGCCAGGCGGGCTCTAGCGCGCAGCGTCCTTGTTTCCTCTTTGGTGCTAAGGAGGCCAGCGCAGGCGAGGAGTACCGAGGCATTAGGCAAAGGTTGCTATATCAGTGCAACGAGACCAAGATCAGGAGGACGGCAAGACGGAGGTCATCGTGGAGCCCAGATCGGCCACCACTGTGAGCCTTCGCAGCGAAGACCACTTTGTCGATAGCTTGTACTAGCTGCCCCTTCAAATTTGCTCGCCGTTGTTGGCTCCCCTTCAGGCTCAACATTTGGGAAGAGGACCAGGGCCTATATAAGTAGAGCTAGGTACCACAGTAGGGGGGATCGAGTAGTTCATCCAGCTCTCACACGCTAAGCCACCAAGCACAAGAACACCTCCACCTCAGGAGGTTGTTCTTCTCTCCGTACTGTTCATCATTAGCCCAAGAGGCAATCCATCCACCACCACACTGGAGTAGGTATTACACCACAACGTGGTCTCAACCAAGATAAATCTCGTCTCTTTGTGTTGCAAGTTCGCGAAGTTCGTCTCAGATCTTAGCGAAGCTAAGGCGTAGATCGGTAGGAGGGAAAGACTGCATGGACCCCAATGTTCGAATCCTTAAGGGTTTGTCTGAACCCCACATCCGACATTTGGCGCCCAGTAGGGGTGCGCCAGAGCTTCCTTCCATTGGTTCGCCGCCCGCCGCCCGCTCGTCCCCATGGCGGACGCCGCTGCTCGAGCTGAGCGCCGGGCTGCCCTCACCGCCTGCTGCTGTTTCGGGACGGCTCTGCCGGGCGGGCCACCTCGCCGTTTCCGCCTCCCCGCCGCCAACGCTGCCACCGCCCAGCGGGAACTAGCAGCAGGCGTCCTCGCTGCATCCGTCGGTACGGCAGGACGGCTCTACCGCCACTCCATCGCTAACCCCGGCCGTTCTTCGCCTCACGCTCACACGCCCCATGGAGGCATGGGCCGACTCCTACAAGAACGAACTCCCATGCGCTACCGCCTCGATCGACGACTCTACAAGGAATGGCTCGATCGCTGCCGCCGAAGCCTGGGCCCACGCCGCAGTAGGGGCTCTTCGGTGTCGTCCCTCTCTGTACCTCACCCTTAGCCAGCCACGGGCGATGAGGCTCATGGCGTGCCACCGCCACCTCTACCCTAAGAGGTGCCTTGGCACCGAGGCGCGCGGCCCCGCGGTGTGATCCGCCACGCCCGGTGCCCACGCGCGAAGGAAGAAGTAGCCAGGAAATCCCTCGGCCGCGAGAAGCTGCAACCGCGCTTCCCGCACTGCCTCGTCAAGACCGCGCACCGCCCGCGGCGGCGCCGCGCAGACCTCGTCAAGACCAAGCTCCACCTCCTAAGCTGGCTCCTCGCAACCACGGCCGGTTGCCGCGCTTTCACCCCGAGCTGTATAGCGCCGCCCGCCGCAAGTTCAAGTCGGATTCGCCTCGCTATGACGGCACCGCCCCCGCTGAGTTCCCGCAGCTCTATGAGCCGAGCATCAAGTAGCTAACGGCGGCGAGAAAGTCATGGCGAACTCGGTTTCCCATGGCTCAAGGATGGAGTCCGCCTCGCCCTGAACCTGCATCACGGCCGATCTCCTCCTCGACGAGATGCGCGACCACTTCGCCGCCAACTTCCAGGGCACTCGCGATCACTCACGATCAAGGGCGACCTGCGCCGCATCAAGCAACAGCCAGAGAGACCCTCCGTAAGTACATCCAGCGCTTCAACAACATCCGCCTCAAGATCCCCAAGGTCACGGACGAGGCCATCATCTCCGCTGCTTAGACGGCCGTCTGGTGATGTCAAGATGAAGGAAGAGATCGCCATCCATTTAAGAGCTCGCACATCTCAAGAGCTGTTCAACCTCAAGACTGTGTGTGCAAGAGCTTAGGAGGGCGCCTCTCTCCTTGAGCTGCCAAACACAAGCGCAGAGGAGGCGGAAGCCAAAGCCAAGGACGGAAGCGCAAGGAAGCAAAGAAGATTAGCAGCGGAGCTCGACACTGCGGGCAGAGATCAGCCCGAGTCATCCAAGAACAACAGACCGTTATGTGCCTTCCACAACCTGAACACCCACAACACCCGCGATTGCCAAGAGCTCAGAGCCATACGAGAAGGAGCTTCGGTCGATGCACCGAGCGAAGCGACCGGGGCTACAGCCGAGGAGGAGGACGTGGAGGCGGACGCTGGGACGACCGTGGCCCATGCCAGGAATGGCATGACAGGCCTCGCGAGGACCGCTGGCACGACCATCCTCGCGAGGGGGCCTGGAGAGACCAGCCTCATGAGGATCGCCCCCAAAGCAACGCCGGTCTTCCCCCGCTGCCGCCACCAAGGAGGAACGATGACCACCATCAAGACGAGGGGGCTGGGGGCTTCCAGGAGCCGCGCACAATCGCCTGCATCTTGGGCGGCGCCCAGGCCCCAGCCTCTTAGCGCATCTTCAAACACCATTGGGCGAGGTGAACGCGGTGCTCCTCAAGCTTGAGGCCACGCACTACCAAGTGGTCCCAGGGCGCCCATCACTTTCAACTCGGCAGATCAGCCTCAAGCGCGCTGCCACCACCGGGCGCCCCGATGTTGTGCTCCCCGAGTCATCAAGAATGTGCAGGTTACCAAGACCTCATCGACAGCAAGCGCAGGGCTCAACGCCCTGTCCGTGGACATGTTCGACAACCTCCGTGCCATACGAGCAGCTCCACCACCAAACCTTTCTCAGGAGGACCGATGATTCCACCACACCGATAGGGCAAGTCCGCCGCCCGCCACCTTCAAGAACGCAAGAACTACTGCACCGAGCTCATCGACTTCGACGCCACGCGACATCCGCCGCCGCAGATAACGCCATCCCTGTATCCGCCCGACAAGTTCATGGCGGTCACCCACCACGGCTATAACGCCCTCAAGATGCCGGAAGCGCGGAATCATTACGGTCCCATGTGAAGAGAGAGATGCGTGTGCTCCTCAAGCATGCCTTCCAAGCTGCAGCAATCAACGACCCCGACAGCAGGTTTAGGCCCTTCGAGGCCATCCCCAACAAGAAGCAGCCTGCCGCCAGCAGACCGTGAGGAGGATGGCTTCAAGGCAGAGCCTCATCAGATCGGGCCTCTGTCCTGTGGCGCCCCTCCATCGCGAGATAGGAAGGCGCACCATGCCCTCCTCGCAGGGGCTCGGGCCTCTTCCGAGGGCTGTCGTGTCAAACCGGGCGGATCTCGGTAGGGGGTCCCGAATCAGGCTGCCTAGGCGCTACTCCTAACAGAGACAAGGGACACGATGTTTTTACCCAGGTTCGGGCCCTCTCGATGGAGGTACAACCCTACTCCTGCTTGATTAATATTGATGATATGGGTAGTACAAGAGTAGATCCACCACGAGATCAGAGAGGCTAAACCCTAGAAGCTAGCCTATGGTATGATTGTTGTTCGTCCTACGGACTAAAACCCTCCGGTTTATATAAGCACTGAAGAGGGTTAGGGTTATACAGAGGCGGTTACAATGGTAGGAGATCTACTTATCCGTACTGCCAAGCTTGCCTTCCACGCCAAGGAAAGTCCCATCCGGACACGGGACGAAGTCTTCAATCTTGTATCTTCATAGTCGAGGAGTCCAGGCAAAGGTCATAGTCCGCTATCCCGACACCCCCTAATCCAGACTCCTCAAGAGCTCCCTAACCAGGCTTCAATGACGATTTAGTCCAAGGCCAGATTGTCTTCGCATTGCAAGGCGGGTTCTTCTCCAAATCCTGTGTACCTATTGAATAGTGTCCGGTCAGAATATCAAGGCCCTTGGCTTCCACGCCCAATAATGGCCATCTTCCACGTGTTGAACGAATGCTAAAAGCCGTGGTATTTTTACATTTACCCCTAGCTGCGCAAATGAGCTGCCTATATATGAGACGAGGATCTAGATCCCAATCACACCATCTTCCCTTCGCGAAGCTTTCATCGGAGCTCATCCGATGTAAACCCATTCCATCATGGACAAATAACGCGCCCTCCTTCCGCCTCCCAGCCTCACTCGAGATTGGGAGAGATGCTCCGCCCCACACAACGAGCTAGTGACGCCCAAACCAAGGGGTTTCTTCCCCAGCCTTCATGGTTCCAGTTCGAGCCGGACTCGCCACCTATAAGGGCGGAAAAAAGCGAGAGCGCCCCACCCCTCCCGAGGAGAGCGGGTATGCCTTGTCCCTTATTTGATAAGAGGCCTTGATTTCAACCATCCGCCCGGGCTCCTGGAGTTCTATGGCCTCAGCTTGCACAACCTTACGCCTGCCTCCATTCTCAGATATTATGGCTTCGTGGCCCTTTGCGTAGCTGTTCTGGGCATCGCTCATTTCAAGGCCTGTGGAAGAGGTTGTTCGCTCGCACTCCTGCTCTCGTGAGGGGTCGATATTTCAAGTGGGCGGAGCCGAACTATGGCGATCGCCGGACCGGATATCTATCCGAACCCCGAAGAAGGCGTCCCAAGACTGGCCTTCGAATGGTTTTATATAGAAGATGTCCCTCGCCGACCTCGCTCGGATCGGCCTCCCGGAGTTCAATAATGCCTTTGAAGAAACGCTAAGTTGGTGTCCACGGAGTTCTTTAGAGGGAAAAATGACAGGACGCCCTTACCCGATGAGCCGAATAAGGTTGTTGGATCATTCCGACTGACCATGATCGGAGTCATGGCCACATGCATTATGCGGGGTGCAGCGCCCAAGATAGAGGCCACCCCATGTGGGATTTCAACGGGAGGATGATGCCACCCGCCATGGCCGTAAGGGCCGGATCGCCGCTAACTGATGAAGACCTTGTCCGCATTATACAAGGGAGAAGAGGAGGAATTTCTTCGCACAATCCACAAGACGGGTTTTCTATGAACAATCCTCCAAGCCGGGTAAGCGGATATTTTTTTGCCCATCCGATCCATATTCCCATAGTCAAGTATCTTATTTTGTGATTTCGATGCAGTGAACCGCGCCAGTCAGAAGGATATAAACAGCCTGCTCCACAACCCAAGATCCGAACGTTCTCGATCCGCCTCCCAAGAGGATCCGCATATATCGGTGGAGTTGATCGATGGGGTATTTCACCACCAGAGCATTGATAATGCCCTGGTTGCCATTACGGCCGATTACCCCGGAATACTTCCAACCTCGCAGGTAACTGAGACCGAAGCCCCAATACATTGAGAATTATTCATCCTTGCTTATTTTTTATCACCGTACACCAACGGTGTTTTGCAGGGGGAGCCCTTGAGGCGGAAGGCTGAGCCTGCGGTGGTTAGCCAACAAGGGGCAGCGCGGCCCAACAGGCTAAAAAGAAGTGCGGTCCGGATTGAAGCGCCGGCGCAACGGTATGGCGTGTGACCTTATTCCCAAGTTTTATTCTGGAAGGCATACTAACACTCATGCTCTCTTCAGGAAAAAGAGCGCTCGCCGGACTATATCCAGAGGTTGCTAATCGAGCCTCCGCCAGCCAAAGCTTCAAAGCCAGCCCGTGCCGGGAGGCGCAACACGAGGCGCATGGCCGATGCTCCTCCGATGAGGATGCCGACAGATTGTCCGCCACCAACTCCGAGGTGGAGAGTGCCATGAATCACAGCGCCACCGAACAATTCTTCGTCACACATGTTTTCCCAAGAGGCGCTGAACGCCTTCAATTCGGGAGATGCGCACCTCCTGCCGCCCAAGATGGTCTAGCTAAAGCCATGGAGCAGTATGTAAAGGACATACGAAAGAGGAAATTTAATAAATATATATGCCAAGAGCTCTCGAGACTTGAAATAGTTAGAATAACTGATTTAAGGATCATTTATTGTGTAGGATCTTACAAAAAGAATACCCAACTGTCCCAGAGCTTGAAGAGTGCAAAGCCCAACTTGAGGCCGCACAAGCCGCCAGGGAAGCCAAAGAGACCCCTCCGTAACATACGCTTTTAAAAGATAAGTATGTTGTGAAGTGCGGCGTATATAGATC